>JACXGM010003136.1:0-25891 GCA_016801145.1 Umbra pygmaea | reverse complement strand
GGCTACATCTCCCCACCTTTCAAAACGAAGCTCCAGGCTCTGATTGAGCGTGTCAACGCGCCACGTGATTTAACTAATATAGGCTATATATACGTAAAAAATAAAAAATACTTCTTAACCGTTTAACTGGTAGTATTAATCGGTCAAACGTTTTAGTTTCGGTTAACGGTTAAACGGTCAATATGAGCATCCCTAGTCCAAACATTTGATAACATAAACATTATCTTGAAGGGTCATAAAAAAGGAGAGGATTACAAATAGCGAACATTTTGGGGCTATTAAAACAACTCCTGGGGGAGCATGCCCCTAGACCCCCCTAGAAGAGGGTTAGCCCCCCTATTCATATATCTCTATTGATGTCCCTGGGATGGATCATCAATGGCGTATAGTGCGGGGCGGTATACTGGTTCACACCGAATAATGGTGTATATTTTTGTTATGACATTAATTTTTCATATACTGGTGTATTTAAATGCACACCGTCCGGAATGCTGTGCTGCGCAACACTCAGATCGGACACTTCAATGTTGTGTGCCTGCGTGCGTAATGATTTGATGCTGATAATAATGACAATAAATAAAAAATGTCCAAAGATGATGATTGATAATAATTGAGGATTATGGATAACAAAATATATAAAATAAATATGATGCCATAGACAATGCTAGCTTATGATGGATGATGATAATTATGATTGAAAATAATACGTAAAACATAGATAAATACATGCTTATTTGTAAGTCTGATGATTACTGATAAAGTGTAATTATACAAACGCATGACATTTAATGCTCATGATAATAACAACAACGTGTCATTCACTGTCCAACGTGCTATGTGCATTTTCAGGTATTTGCGATTGTGCATTCTTACTGTGACATGGGCAGTTGTTGTTGGTGGGAATTAACTTGAGTAAAAGAGTACTTGAGTACTTTTCTGAGTAAAGTTTTGTGAAGTCCCTACTTAAGACCTCAATGATCTGGTAAAGGGAGTTCATTTTACTGGTGACCACGATGGATATTATTTTTTACTCTATCTGTTTGTTCTATAGGTGACTGTTACGAAATGAAATCCCTGTACCTGATAAATTTGATCTTAAGTACGGACTTTCCAAAACATGTGAATTCAGAAAAGTACTCTTTAACTCAAGTAAATTCCCACCTCTGATTCCATGTTAAGACACACCTAAGTAATTATTTATAGATGTACACTTGTCCACAAGTTGCTGCTTCCTAAAAATTAGAACTACTAAAGCTATACAAAGTAGAAATATAACAAATTAAAAATAGTTTACAACAGTTTAGAAACTAACTGGATATTAAATAAAGTTTACTTTCAGAACGTATAGAAATAGTTATTCAAAAATAACTATAATAACCCTGACTCCCTCTTCTACTTTCATGTACCGGTATGTGCCTGCTATATTAAAATAGGTTTCATTTTTGTTTGTGTGTATTATTATTATTATTATTATTATTATTTGTTTACAATTTCTATTCCTTCTCTTAATCGATCACGCCATGCTAATTCCAATGCTTAAGACTGACAGTGTCTCTCTCTGGGTGCAAGTGAGTTAATCTCACTTTCTCATGCTGACTGGAGAAGAAAATAATAAATTGCTTATATAGCTGTATAAACATTTGTGTACTTATCTATTTGAATATTTAGCCAATTTATTGGTCTGTGTTTCAGGCCCTGATGTTGGAGAATCTTCAGAGAACCTCCACTCCTCCCAGTGGGCTCCAACCCAACTCTCAGGTTAGAACTTTACCTGCTACTAGACACATTGACAGTTATGAATTTTACCGGATAGATTTTATTTGTTTGATTCACTGAATCTCAATCCATGCCACGTCTCGGGAGGCCTGAGGAACGGTTTGAGAATTACTGGTTTAATGTAATTTTGTCACGTGTGATTCAGACCCGGGTCCGGTTGAATTTGAAAATTAATAGGATTAAACAAACAGAAATAGAACATGCATTTCATTGACTGAATCGGACAATTTTACTGCCAGTTATTTTCACACTGCTCATCCAATCACTAGAGAGCGACATCGCAAAGTAGATAAGTTAGATTATCTATCCCAAATCCCAGGCAGCCCTATGCCAGTTTGCACTGCCTCGTGACCATAGTCATGCTCGAACCACAAACTATCATGACATAGTTTATTCTGCAAGGCAGCGACTTAGCCCACTATGCCATGAGGACCCCAAAGGAAAAGATCTTTTGTCATTTATACATGCATTTTTCTGGTTTGCAGTGAAATAACCAAATGTTTACTTATTCAATAGAGATTCTAAAATGGCCTGAACAATCTAATTGATATCCTATAGAAAATAGATAGATTGAAAAATGGTATTGTAGTTATACCTCAAGTAGACAATTTTCTTTTAATTTACTATCACAGCTTTAATCACATAATCACTCATTCTGCCAGATTAAATGAAGAAATGTACTCACTCGGCTGTTTTGCCACTGTGTGTCACACTGAACAAAGCAACAATAAAAGGAAACCCAGAGTTGTCTGAGGATTTAGAAGGGAATGGTCAAGCATGGTCAATGTAAATGCTAAAATACCAGCATTATACCTCTAAAGTGCTTGATGTTTCTGTGAGAACTGTTGCAAATATTGTTAAGGCCCATGGGACTGTAGCCAAAATGTGGCCGAAAGAAGAACATTGACCCAGGAATGAAGGGAAGGCTTGTTTTAATGGTAGTGAAAGAACAAAGGCAAACCTAAAAACAGAAAGAAAACTTTCATGCTGGTTTAGTTTCAAACTGCACTATCTGTTGCTGTCTGAACTAAAATAGGCTCCACAGTAGAAGACCCAGAAAGAACACAATTCTAAGAGAAACACAAAACACCTGACAAAAGTCTGCCTTAAAGAGGAGGCTCAGTGATATTTTGGGGTTGCTTTGCTGCATCTGGCACTTCATGCCTTGAATCTGCGCAGGGTACGATGAAATTAAGACTATCAATGTACTACCTAGTGTAAGAAATTGTCTCTTAGTTGCAGGTCATGGGTCCTTCAGCAGGATAATGACCCAAAACAAACTTCAAAAAGCACCCAAGATGGATCACAGGATAACGTTGCATTGTTCCGACGTTGCCTTCTATGAGTCTTGATCTAAATCCCATCAAACACCTGTGGAAAGAACTGAAAATCGCAGTTGGGAAAAGGCACCCATCAAACCTCCAAACTGGAGCTACAGAATGCTTGATTTACCGGCAAGACGGCGGTACATGTACATCACTGACAAGATGCCGCCTCGCTACGTGCTAGCAAACCCTGCAGTTTTCTACTGTTTTCTGTTTTTAACTTGTGTCTTAATAAAAACTCCCTTCAAGAATACCTACAAAGCTATTCCTCAGCTGCCCTTCGTCATATCAGACCATGAACACATTCTCCTCGTGCCATCTTACAAACAACGACTGAAGAGGTGGCGTGTCCGACGTCCGTGAAGGTAGTGACTAAATGGGTCAATCGGAGGCCAAGCTTCAGGACTGCTTTGATCACAGATTGGGGTGCATTCAAGATTGCCTCAGAAGGGGATGTGAATGAATATGCTGACAACATCACTAGCTTTATTAACAAATGCACAGCAGCCGTTATTCAGTCAGTCACAGTTAAAATGTACCCCAACCAAAAACCTTGGATGGGCAGTAGGGTTTGACTATTTTGCAACAGCAATGCTGCTTTCAAGCTTAGCAAGGTAACTGGTGACATCAGCAGCATTAAGCAGCACAAATATAAACCATATTTATGTGCAGAGGCTAAACACTATTGCAGGCTAGAAAAACAAAACAAGCCACTCAGTGGATGCTTTCCTTTTGATCATCTTCAAAATGTTAATACCTGCAAGGCTGCTGGCCAGAGTTCATCTCTAGCAGGGTCCTAGCATGCTAACCCGGCCTTCAGCACCATAATGCCCATCGAAAAGCTCATGGCCCTAGGCCTACCCTCTGCAAAAGGATCCTGGCCTTCCTTATTGGCTCACCCAGAGGCAACAACATCTCATCCACTAGGATTTTCAATACTGGGGCACCACAGGGATGTGTAAAGGGCTAAGCCGCTGCATTCCAAGACAGTCTATGTCACAATGGTCATGGGTTCGAGCCTGACCCTGGGTTCTGCCTTTCCCTGGGCCTCCTGCACGAGGCAGGGCAAAACTGGCATAGCGCTGCCTGGGATTAGGGTTAGATAAATCTGATTATCTATCCTGCCACGCCATTCTCTGGTGCCTGTATATTCAATCGTGGAAGTATAGTCGGTGAACATACACATCCCATGCATGGTCCGACTAAAGGGGTTCGTGTTGGGTGAACAGTGCGAAAAGAATCGGCGGAGTCAAGGAGTTGCGGAGCTGCTAACAAAGCAGGATAAGAGAGAAAATTGGGAAGGGAGGAAAATCTGGAGAAAAATCACTAGCGGCATGATGCCGGGTAAACGGCCTCTCCAAGGTCACTGATTGTGGACTAAAGAGTGAAAAAGGCTGAACACACCCCAATTCCTCTTCAGTGGAGAGGCCATCAAGACGTGTAGATTTTCACATTGGCAAGTAAATCTCAGACTGCTTTCTGCCCCTCTGGAGGGTAAATGTTTGTACCAAAATAGTCATGTAATAAAATATATGGCATATTTACTCATGTTTGCAAGCAGCATGCATGTGCACAGATAGACTTCAAGGGAGGCTTGAGCTCCTGCCCTTTCTCCCCTCTGACTCAAAAGTGCCCTCTTGGCTGGTGTTATATTTATAATTTTGAATACTTTAATACTACAATATTGTATACCAGTCACATTCGCTAAAATGTAATTGTCATTTATTTATGGGGCCCCACTCCACCCCCTCTAAGAAATGGTTTGTTCTGACTTTACCTGTCCAGGGAAGATAAAAACAATGAGTTGATTAATTTCTGACGCAAGTTGCAGACTAGCTGGCCTATTTATGATGTTCAACTTTTAAATGAGTAGCAAGCAATTTGTGCTAACATACCATATATTACTCACTGGACAGGAGAACTTAATTTGCGACATGCAGAAGCATTGCTGTGTACTGTACATCGCGCTGAAAATGAACAATGAACGTTGGGCTTTTCTCAACTGATCTGGGTAGATATCTTTGATAACTGACTCTACTAAGCTCAATATTAAGAGTTGATACACAAGTTGCACATTGCTAAAGCTGAACTTCATCTTAACATTGGTGTATACAATTGAAAACGTGTTTTGTGGTGAATGACTAAATATTTAAGTGCAAGTTACACAGATTGTATATCCAGCTAAAAGTCAATATCTGGCTTTTCTAGAAACAGATTATTCCATATGCTACAAATGATTATTTGGTTGTCAATGTATTGTGCGCATTAATCAAAACTGCCTTTGCCTATCCTCTTCTGCAGAAAGTGCTGCCAGACAGTCAGAGGCAGGTAGTGCAGAAGGACAGAGTAAAAGCACTGTAGCAGTCAACAAATAGAAGAATAAACCAGGATAGAGAGGTAAGGCAAATGAGTAGGAAAGACCTGTCAATATTTATCAAAAGTATGAAACCACTCTTGTGGCTCATTATCTAGTTTATGTAGTTATTTAAAACATTGGTTTAATTACTTTAATTATATTAGTCCATATGAATAAATGGTCAGCCTTCTCACATCTTTATTTAACTTTAAGTAATTTAGCATATGCTCTTCAGAGTGACTTACACATACAGGGACATACCTCTGGAACAATGTAGGGTAAAGTGCCTAGCTCAAGGACACAATTAAATTTGGCATCTGTAGCATCACAATGCATTTCCCTGTTGAAGCCTGGCGTCCATTTACTTCAATGGGGCTGCTTTGAACATTTTTGTTTTTCAGTGCTTCAAAACTTTACTGTCATTGGATAAATGCTGCGATTATGTCCCGCCCACGGACGCTCAGTGTCTTTGGGGGTGAATGTAGAAGTGGGATGGCCTGGACTCAGGGCTTCTGCGGGATGGTTGGAGGGTCTGTCGAAAGACTACATCTTCTTTTGATTGACAGCGATTTTGTACTATAAAAAGTTAATGAAGCTATTCGAGCTCAATCCCATCACAGATTTTGCAAGTGTAGCAAAAAGACAAACTGCTGCAAACTATTACTTGGTATTTCACTTGGTGTAATTGCTCTTTGAAAGACCAGCAGCCGCCACTGCTGTGCCACCGCCCTGGCAAGCAGTGTTTTGGAATAGCAGTCCTGCTGCTGGGTTGTTGCCCTCCTACGGCCTCCTCCACGTGTCCTGATGTACTGGCCTGTCTCCTGGTAGCGCCTCCATGCTCTGGACACTATGCTGACAGACACAGCAACTCTTCTTGCCACAGCTCGCATTGATGTGCCTTCCTGGATGAGCTGCACTACCTGAGCCACTTGTGTGGGTTGTAGACTCCGTCTCATGCTACCACTAGAGTGAAAGGACCTCCGGCATTCAAAAGTGACCAAAACATCAGCCAGGAAGCAAAGGAACTGAGAAGTGGTCTGTGGTCACCACCTGCAGAATTACTCCTTGCTAATTGCCTATAATTTCCACCTGTTGTCAGTTCCATTTGCACAACAGCATGTGAAATTGATTGTCAATCAGTTTTGCTTCCTGAGTGGACAGTGTGATTTCACAGAAGTGTGATTGAGTTGGAGTTACATTGTGTTGTTTAAGTTTCCCTTTATTTTTTTGAGCAGTATATTTCAATACAACAAGTCTGCACCCAACAGGATCAGACAATCACTATCTCTCACAGTTGAGCTTTAATCCTTCAAGTAGGTATTTTCCTGCTTTTTTAACGGATCAAACTACTACATTACATTTAAATTGTTTTTATATTTTAATATAGGATATTAATTATGAGGATAATAATTTATATTTTTTCAAATTTTAAAGCATTTTAAACAAGTAACCTAAAGAGTAATGTAATTAGTTAAGAATTTTTTTGTAGTAACTTGGTATTGTAACTTTGTTTGCTAGCCACAGACCATCTCAAGTGCTCCTAGTTTTGCAGCACAGTTTACCGTATTGGACATCAGCTATTCAACATCACTTACTTGCTGCTGGTCTGCTGCAGATACCATTCATTAAATAGCTGTTAGGGCAACATTTACCAGGAGTAAGCCAACCTTTTAAACAAAAACCTACTGTTGAAAAGAAAAACAAATCACAAATGTTTTCTGTGAAAAACTGAGATTTGCAGATAGGGTTTCAAGCCTCTGGCGTCAGTATGATGCGTCAGTATGATGCGTCAGTATGATGCGTCAGTATGATGCTGAGGCTGTGGTGATTGATTACCCATTGATCAGTACATGAAAATAATTATGTTGAATAATAGGGTACTAACAGAGGATTCATAATATTTTTGGGGGTCTGCATGTCGTAGTTGTCTAAGTTTTTGCCCTCGCAGGACAAGCAATGTCATGATAGTCAGTAGTTCGAGCCTGATTATTGCTTCTCCGACTTTGCCTGGAACCTCCAGCATGAGGCATTGCACTGCCTGGGATTTGTGATACAGATGTCGGATTATCTATTTTGCCACATCGCTCTCCAGAGACTCCTTGTGTTCAGATCATGCGTCTGTAAGTTCAATTGTGGAAGTATAGTTCTTGAGTGTAATCATCCCACACATGATCTGACTGGCTTCTGTGTTGAATGAGCAGTGTGAAAAGAATCGCCTGGCTCGGTGACATGTGGTTGGATGAACCATGTGAGCGCCCTTCTCCATCCCGCATCTGTCCTGGAAGTTGCGGAGCGCCGACAAGACCTATTGGGGAGGGAGGGGGGGGGGACAAACAAAATATATTATCAGTCATATTTTTTGTGTCTAATCCCTGTTTTGTAGATTGGGGAGGAGATGAGCCAGAACAGCTTCATAAAGCAGTACCTAGCCAAGCAGCAGGAGCTCCTCCACCAGAGGCTGGAGAGGGAGGCCCGGGAGGCTGCAGGGGCCAACGGTAAGACCAGGCTCTGTTGTCATTTCAACATTAGCATGCTACTTAGCCTGGTCTGCTAATGTGGATGTTGGAACACAATCACAGTTGCCTCTATCTACCTAAACAATGGGCCAATAGCTTCGTGCAGTTGGCACAGAAGTTGCACTGTTCCTGAATGAAGCCCAGTTAGCTTAGCATCATTCACATCTGCATATAAAGTGGCCCTAAATCTGCATAGTGCAGTTGACATTTGCATATATGCGTAGCTATCCAGTTTCAGGCTTTTGCTTTCCCTTCTCCAATGATGATCCCGCCATGCTAATACCGATGCTCCAGACTGACAGTGTGTCTCTCTGGGTGCAAGTGAGGTAAACTCACCTTCTCATGCTGACTGGTCAGTGTGTGCTGAGGAGAACTAATATGAAATAACTGTAACATTTCTTAACTATGAAAAAAATATACATATTTTTGCTTTCAATTCCCAAAATTAGATGTAGAGCATTGTTTGGGTTTCAAATGACTCAGTGGTTAAGGGAGTCTGACTTGTAGTTTGAATGTTGCAAGTTCAAACCCCTACAGAGCCAAATGTGTCCTTGGGCAAGGCACTATAACCAAGTTGCTCCAGGGTGATGTCCCTGTTCACGAAGTTGCTCTGGATATGAGTGTCTGCGAAAGGACTAAAATGTTAATGTTTGATATCAGCCCATTACATAAAGTTGGCCTCTTACTGCTTGAACCCTGACCTCTTACTTTTGTAAAACAGCAAGTCCAGTAGGCCCGGGTGATGAGGATGAAGAAAGCATTGAGGAAAACAGTCCTTTCTATTGCGCAGACAAGGTCAGTAACTTACAGAACAACACAGAATCAGCTCAACAGCAAATCATAGTATAATGTTCATCCAGATCAGAAACAGGTTCTATCATCGTTTGTTGATGAATGAAGCAAAGAATTCAATGTGTCTAACAACCTAGCTAATTTCCTCTTACTCGTCCCCCGCCACCCAGCCTGCCCACTCCATGCTCCACCTCAGCCGCTCCACCAGGTCAGTGACCGTAGGCTCTCCAGCTAACTGCCTTAAGAAAGACAGAGAAAAAGACAACGATGAGGAACAAGAAGCCACTGGGCTGGTCATCTGCACCTCTCCTGGTGGCCTCCAGAGGCAGGACTTGGACTCCATCAGCTCAGAACCTCTGGCACAGTGCCAACCCAGAGTCCTCCGCCCACTGGTCCACAAGATGACATCTGAGGGAGCGGACGAGAAGATAGGCAAGGGGGCCTTAGATGGCCAGAGAGGACCTGGGGAAGTCTACAGAACAGAAGAACCAAGAGAGGGAGACATCAGAACTAAAGACCTATCAATGCCAGTAAAGCAGTCCATCGTGAGGCTTAAAAATGAGAATAAATCAATCCGAGACATTGCCAAAAAATTGGGTTTGTCAAAATCTGCTGATCTAAGCAATAGCAAACGACCTGGTAGACCACAGAAAACCACAGTACTGGATGACCAAATATTGGTTGGAATTGTGAAGGACAATCCTGTTTCAACAGGCGATCAGATCAAGAACACTTTCCAGGATGTAGGCATAGATGTGTCAAAGTCTAACGTAAGAAAAAGACCATGCCAGCATAAACCCAGGAAACCCAGGGGATACCACAAGACGCAAACCACTGGTAAGCCTGAAGGACCAACAGCCAGGTTACATTTTGCTCAAAGATGCCTTCTATAACTGTAGGCGATATTTAGAACAATTTAGCCCTCTTGGTTCTAAAGGACTTGAATTTAGGTGCCCTAGAGCTAAAACAGGTCCCCACTAAGGATTTAGTTAATTCCCTGAAGTGTCTAGGTTCTTATATACTCTCTCGTTCTCCTTAGTTTAAAGGTTGTGTCTCCTCTGCAAACTCATTAGACATCACTGTGTAGCTCAGGTTTGATTGACAGCTCTGTCAATGGGGCTTTCCCTATACCTTGTTAGCAAACCATACGTCACACATTTGTTGGGAATTCTCTACCTGATGAATGCCTATAATAGGGAATGCCTATAATAGCCTATAATAGCCAAGAAACACTGTCGGCTTTCAAGCTAACTACAGTAAGATGATTCTAGTTAGATTGTACCTATACATTATATACTACATCTGGATTAAACTGGGGGAGCTTATACGGTAATAGTTTCACAATTACAAACATCGCAAACTGAGTTTAATAAAATCTTTAATAGTACAAAAATAAACCTATATAGTCCTGGATTTTATGGATGAGAGATTAAGCTTAAGCTGTACCAAAGTGGTGGAAATAGAAAATCTTTGCCTCTTATTGGCTGAACCCTGACTTCTAACCTCTCTGTGAAACAGAAAGTCCTGCAGGCCCAGAGGATGAAGATGAAGAAGATCACATGGAGGGTGACAGCAGTCCTTCCTACTGTCCAGACAAGGTCAGTAACACACACATGGAGATAGACCCTGATTAAAAGCCAATAAACAGTCCAGTGCTCAATCAATCTACTGTTTATCACTTTTTAATGCTCAGTTTAGGCATATTTTTGTCTGAAGTTTATTATTAGATCTTCAATCAATGCCCAATATGAAATAATATGTTCATTACCTACATTTAACTTGTCATCTGGTGTTTGTTTGTTGGTTCCCTTCAAAATGTTTTGATTTGATGATCTTAAAGGGGAACAATGATGAAATTAAATAATTTGTCTGTTTCTAAATCTTTAAGTAGAGCCATATAACCAGCTGACGTAGCAATCCTGCTAGCTCGACCCTGCTCTTCCTGAGAGAGAGCGCTACCTGATGAGTGAGACAGTCAAATAATTACTTCAAGACAATTGTAGAACATAAAACAAATATACAATTCCTTCATTGTTCCTCATCAAAATGTTCTGTGATGAAAGTAGAACAAAAATGAAAGGTGTCAAATTTAAAGACCATATTCTTTGCAAATTATTTTCTTGTAATTTGTTGTTGAATTCCTCAAATTTAAATGTGTTTACCAACCCAGCTAACAGCCTCTTGCTCCTCCCCCAGGCCACACTGACCCAAGCTGAGGAGGGTGGAGGTGATGGAGGGCCAGCAGTGATGAAACAGGGCATTTCAGGCACAGTTCCCAAGGAGTCTTCCCCTCCCCCGGTGCTCTCTCTTCTTCTTCCCGACACACCCAAGCACAGCCCGCATGACATGGATGGGAAGTCAGAAAAAGCTGGGCTGGCCATCTGCCCCCCTTCAGGTGTTCAGGACTCTGAGTCCAGGTCCCACTCCAGCAGCCCAGAGCCTCTGAGACATGACCAACCTGGGCCCCTCTCCCTGCAGACCCACAAGGTAGCATCTGATGGAGCGGTCCAGAAGAGGGCAGAGGTTGCTATAGATGGCCTGACAGGACCCGGGGAAGTCTCCAGACCTGAAGAACCAAGAGATGGAGACCGCAGAACCAAAGACTTATCAATGCCAGTAAAACAGGCCATCATGAGGCTTAAAAATGAGAATAAATCAATCAGAGATATTGCAAAAAAATTAGGTGTGTCAAAATCTGCTGTTTGGTACATTGTTAAGAAGCAAGAACGCACCGGTGATCTTAGCAATGGCAAACGACCTGGTAGACCACAGAAAACCACGGTATTGGATGACCAGATATTGCTTGGAATTGTGGAAGACAACCCTGTTTCAACAGTCGAACAGATCAAGAAGACTCTCCAGGATGTAGGCATAGATGTGTCAAAGACTACTATAAGGAGGAGACTACGCCAGCATAACTTTAAAAGGGTTTCCCCACAAGATGCAAAGCACAGGTAAGCCTCAAGAATGGAACGACCGGATTGAAAGTTTGCTGAAAAGTACATATCGAGTTTTTTTAACCGATGGGATGAATATTAACTTACTTAACGTACCAGGATGGAAAGAGAAAGTGTAGAGCAAGGAACTACTCATGATCCAAAGGAGAACACCTCATCTGTGAAACATGGTGGAGGTAGTTATGGCTTGGCCATGTATGGATGGATGATGCTGGAACTGGCTTAGCAATTATTATTGATGTAAGTCAGGTGGATTCTAAAGACTACAGAAACATCTGCTCACATTCAGTCAAATTTCTCAACTCTTAGACAGCACTTTACCTTGTAGCAGGACAATGACCCTGAACGTATTTATGATGGCTGCTGCACAGACCTGGCAGAGCAACACTAGACGTCATGTCTATGCTTGCAGACCTAGAATTGATTGCAAAGAATCTGCCACCAAGTACTACATATGTAGACATTGTATAGGACTATGTTCACTTGTATGTTCACCAAATACTTATGCCGGGTACACACTACAGGAGTTTTTAAATCCTAAATAATTTTAAAATCTGGTTGCAACACACTCTTAAAAATCTTTGCAGATTTTCTTCCCTCAAATCTTAAACATGCTCACACTACAAGATTTGAAAATCGTGGTGCATCACACACTACACAATGTTATTAAGATTATCGTGTCAGAGGAAGCGCCTCGATCTACACAGCAGATCGAAAGCGGATATAAACAAAATGTATACTGAAAAATAATTGTATACAGGGTTTGCAAACGTTTATCCGTCCATCTATCAACAAAGTACTGCCATAATTTCAATGTATTGTTTTTTCAATATTGCTCTGTATTGTAAATTTCCACCTTTTACCAAGAGTGCTTAATGCGTTTTATATATTGGGTTGCACTTCTGGATTGGGGAACTTCCATTCAAAAGAAGTGAAACAAATCTTAAATAATAAGTAGTGCTACAAATTTTTTTTTATCAATAGTGAAAACTAAATGAGATGTTACTCCATCTCTGAATTCCAATGGATCAGTGTTGCAAGTTTCGTTGCCATTTGATGTTTGTCATTACAGGCTCGTCGTAGACTTGTTTCCTATTGGCTATTGCGACAGTACTGACGTAATCACAATATAACATGTTTGATATGATCGGGGCGAACCCGATTTGTGTGAGAGCAGATCGGGAGGTGTAAGATTTGATCTGTGAACGCTTCACATTACCAGATAATCTGCGCCAAAAATTGAAACCGATCGAGGTCCTCAACAAGATTCTCTCAGATTCTCGGGAGGGGAAAATCGGGCATAGATCGGCCTAAAACTCCTGTAGCGTGTACCCGGCATTAGGGTGAATCCCATTTCTATGTCTTAAACCTTCCCCTTGGCATACCCCTTCGTCTTATCCCTAGTCCCTCAAAATGCACTGATATCAAACTAAATTAGCTGCTAATGGAGTTTATTTAAAACTGTAGACATGCATGGAGTCCATTCAAGGCTAGTCAGAGAAATGCGGTAATGTTGTACAAATCAGCAATGTAACGTAGCAAACTAGCATTTTTGAAAAACATTTCAATTAAGAAAGTGTGTGTGTGTGTGTGTTTGTGTGTGTGTGTGTGTACAGCACTGTGTAAAGCACAAAACAAATGTGTCGTAATTTTTTAATGAATTATTCAAGACGAAAATACATTTATGGGACTCTGGATGATCTGGCCGCCATTGTTGCCGGTTAAGCAGTGTATTCTGGGTACCCCTTGGTTTCAAGTAAGCTCATGAAAATGCTTGGTTTTAAGTGGTATCTTCCGCTTCCCCTTAGCCCTACCTCTCGTTCAAAATGAGAATTGGGATAGCCCTTACTCTAACGTGAACGCGCAAAATGAAGGGGTAAGACAGAGAATTGGGATTCAACCTTATGGTCCCTTTTATTTTAGGAGCCCTTGTATTAAAAGTGCAGTACTTCCTACACAGTTGAGGGTTTATAGATGTAAATACTTTCAAATTGAAGCTGATTATCTGCGCTTCTGATTATATGCACTTCTGTTCTTAAAGCATGTTTTGAATAGGTTTTCTCTACTAATGTCATTGTTATTGGTGTGGAATGTTTTGAGTAGAGAATGAGTCATGTCCAGATGTGTTCTTATATACAGGGCCTTCGCTGATGCAGGGAGTGGTCAATATGATTCACAGGGCCCATGGTATATTGTGGGTTTGCATATCTCAGTCACTTTAATAAAAAAATGAACAGAAAGAATGCTGTTGGTGATCAATGTACAATTTAAATTCTCTAAAATGTAATTGTCTGATATTTACGAGACCCCATCTACCTCTAATTAATGGTTTGTTCCAACTTCACATTCAGGCCAGGGAAGATAAAAACGAGTCTCACACTGCACCAGTTGTATTTATGTCACGTAATTAGTTGGGAGTCCACCTATGTACAATTAAGGTGTTTCACACAATTGCAGTTTATATGAAATGGTTTCTGGGAATTCCTACAGTTGGTTAGTATTATTCCTAACAAATTACATCATTAAGAATCTGAGGTATTCAGTCTTCTCCTCAAGGATCCCCAGATGTTCCACAGTTTCGATGTAGCCCTGAACAGGCACACCTGATTAGGCTTATCAGCATCAAGCATTTAATGAATGAATCAGGGCCATTCTATAAACGGCGCTAATGATCTCTGCTTTTATTTGGAAAAGACTGGTATGAATTAACACCATCTTTTAATTCAGGCTCAAGTTATTCTATTAACAGAATATAGCCATGTCTTGTCAACGCTAATTTAAACAAGGCTTAAAGTAAATTAGCTGAATCATGATTTGGTGGGCCCCCCTTCCACCACGCGGAGTCACCTGTGCACTCAATTGGGGGCCCCCTGGTTGCCAGGGTTGCCAGGGCCCCTAGCAGCCGCTTAGTTTGTTTATGCCTCGGGCCGGCCCTGGTGCAGTACAACAAAAATAGTTTTTTCTTTTATTAAAACATACAAACCTGTTCTGGTACAACCTCTAAATACAATTAGGAACCTGAAAATAAGCATAATATGAGCACTTTAAACAAGCATGCATTGTGCATGTTCACAGAATATAAGCCCAGATAATACGATAGTCAAAAAGATGGTATACTATGTTGCAAAAACTACAGCGGTGTAGTTATTCTCGGCAGTGGAAAAAAAACTTTGATCGAACTTTATGAAGAATTTAAAGCTGTTGTCACCAAAACGGACAATACTGCCTGAACTAAAAAGGCAAGGGAGACGGCCAAGGGAGGCTTGGCAAAAAAATTGCTGACTGACATTAAATGCCTAACTATCTAGTCTACTCATTGTGTGTCATGTTTCAAAGAATATTCAGATCACTAGATAAGGAAGACTAGCAATATTATAATCATGCTATCAGATCAGTATGTTCAAAATTATATTGTAAGCTAAGTTGCGAAATCTGAAATGACTACGATGCATTCACCGCGAATTTGTGATTCGGTGAGGCTTGAAGCCCTTCTGATCTATATTCATTTGCGTTGGAAGCATTTCTAATGTGGGGGGGGGGGGACAATCCGGCGGAGGTCAGGTGTTCTAATGGGTCTAAACTAATAATTTAGCTCTGACGCCCATGTCTATATTTATTTTCGACAGTGACATGTCAGGGGGTAAATAGAACCTGGCAAATAAAGAACGTGGCAAAAAGTGAAAATTAAATATAAAAACATAATCCAGTGTTGCAAGTAGCCGATAATGAAATGTAAAACATTTGATAAAATAGTTTAGCCCACCATTTTGCTACCAAAAACGAAACACTTGCCACCATAGATATCCATAATAAAGATTTCTCACCCGCGCTGCTGGCCAATGGAGGTCGACGTCCGCAGCTGGCAGCCATCTTGCCACAGGCAGCTCGCTTACTCATAACATTGTGTGTTAATGGTGCATGTACTTTCAAATAACCATAACTTCAATAACTAATCAATTTTCTACCGATCTTCAAACGGTTTGTTAAAAATGTCAGATGTAGTTATGACACTGCATACTTTTTGAAAAAAATGCATATTATTTATAAAGCATCCAGAATAATAGCCACATTAAAAACCTTTGTAAGAAACTAAACCGTTTGTAAATCTGTCAAGATTTCAATGAGATAAGAGTGTTTGTGATCACTCACCTTACATCAGGTACCATAGAGCTTGCCTGTGACAAGATGGCCACCGGTGATGACGTTAGGGATTCCGCTGTAAGTCATCTAGCCTTTATTATGGATATCTATGCTTGCCACTGCTACTGATGGGGCAGCTCACTGCTGAGGAGCTAGCTTTGAGCCACATCCGGGGGTGCCCACTAACAGAGGGGAGGACCTCATTGGACATCATTCCCCAAAATGTCAGAGAGCAATATTTACACAGTAGTGTCCACTAATTGTCCATAACAGTTCTCAGCCACTATGATAAACTGATGGCAGGCGTATATCTTTCAGTGAGTGGAGACACTATGCCTGTTGGATGCCCAAGGCTTACCTGACCGAAGTGAGTAGTCCTTATTTTGAAGAATACTGCATCCCATTTGTTTAACTGCAGTGTATTCTATTTAGTGAGAGGTGGTACCAGCATATTTAGGACCCTTGATAAAATGCCAGAGGTAAGAGCAAATTTAAAATGTGTGGATGTGTCCACATACTTCAAATGATGTAAAACAACACACCTTGCTGTAGGACCTGACTGGAAGTCCTTGAGCAAGGAATGAAGTAACTATTCATATTACTAAATTATCCGATATTCATTGACACACTTTCTCTTACACAGGACGTCCGTTCAATTTATAAGCATGATCTGCTTATTGGTATTGAATGTCAGAAACTGAACATGGAGTACAGAACGTTAAACATTAAGAAGTTTAATTTGGAGATAAAGAAACAGAGAAGGATGCAAGTATGAATTTAAACACTGCAGAAGGTCATGTTTCAGACTACATTTAGTGCTTTTTGTTTTGTTTCCACAGCTTGGAAAAAAAACAATGAATCATTAAATAACGTCAAAACAGTTTTGACACACTTTCTTAATATATTATATTATAAAATGCCACATAATTTATAAATGATGAGCTGTTCAATAAGAGTTCACGCTGAAATAAAGGTGACCATGAATAACCTGGATTAACTGGAATAAGTCTTTTTTGTAAAGGTCCCGCAAGGTCTTTCCGTCCAAGGGTTCCTGAAGGGCAGAGTCAGTGTCCTCCCATTGCTTCTCCAGCAACATCATGGGCATCCTCTTACGACGTGGGGTGGCAATGTGCAAGATTACTCGGGCTATGATGATACCACAGGCCCTGTCTGGAGTAACACTGAGGCTTTTTAGGCACTGAAACTTGAGATTTCAGTTGGCCAAAGACCATTTTAATTCCTGCCCTGGTTTTGGTGTGGGCGTGGTTAAAGCCCCTCTGCTCCTGTTGCTGGTTCTAGGTATGGTGTCAGCAAGTACGGCTTACAGGGATAGCCTCTGTCCCTAAGCAGAACACCATTGAACTTCCCTATGGAATAAGTGTTGGTTAAATATACATGGGATTCTTATGGTTCAAGTAAGTTTAGTTAACATTGGATGGTGTTAACAACATTTTCTTGCCTTGTGTGAACCTCTGTGACTATGATAATGCTAGAAAATCATGGACTGAGCCAGGCCATTTAGCTTTGATATTACGGTAGATATCAGGCAACCACCATCGCGGTTCATCTGACAGTATATAGTGTGACCAATGACGTGGCACAGATCCTCTGACGGCATAGTGCGACCAATGACGTGGCACACTTAGCTTGGCAGGGCATTCATTTCAAATCACTCAGCATGACTAAGAGTTGATGTGGTGGTGTCTATCAAAATGTCAATTCCAGTTTTGAATTCTTTCAACATTGCGCACATTCCAGAATAATATTTTAAACCATGGGGCTGACATTGTCTGAGATTTCAAATCTGATTTTGCGTAGGCTTTCTGCAGTGACTTGTTAATGCTATGACAGTCTTGGTTAGGAAAGCCAGAATAAAAAATAAATAATTGATCTGTGCTGATAAAGTGAAACATCTCAGAACAGTTACTGTTACAGTGTAAGGCTGACGTGGACATGTCCTTGACTAACTGCCAGGGTGAGGGGATCTACATCAAATGAAATGTTAAAATCTACACTAATTTGGTCCATTTTCACAGATGTGCCAATTTCATCTGAATGATTGCTATTCTGCCTGATAGTTTATGGACCGTATCCCCCAGTACATACCTGTACATTTAGGTTATGGGAAGACTTCCGATTGACAGGTTTGGTTGGGGCCTGGATACGTACCTGGGTAAGGTCTGTGGTGTCTATAACATTGTGGAGCCTGAAAGAGGATAATGAATGTACAGAGGCTTGTCAACCTGTAGGCTACTTTTTATTTTTACTGTCACATACCGGCAATTGAATAAAATGCCTCCTTGATTCTTTGTGTCCCAAGATGACCAGGGAAAGTGATGAAAATATTCAGGTACTGCTTTAGAGCAAGGCGTACTCTTATTTCCCAGCATGCGGTGGCCTTCACAAGACCTTCTGCATCACCAACACTACAAGAACCTCCCACATGCAAAGAAATGCAGAGCTATGCAGACAGCCTGAACAGTGGTCGAGGCTTGCCTACGGTGAGTGTGCTTCCTTGTGTGGTTCCAGCAGACTGCATAGGTAAACTATGCTGGGCCTACTGACCCTCTACCTCTCCCACAGATGCTCAGAGGTCCAGTGGAGGACTGGCTTTGAAGACCCTTTGGGGCTGGTGTTGTAATTGCTCTGTGTAGATTCTGAGCACCTTCATCCACAGGGTTGATAAGGAATGGACAACCTGCCATGGTTGGTTAACAATGGCTGGTCTGTGGATGCACTCCTTATAAGGTCTAGGCCTATGTCAATTAACCAATTGGCTTTTGAAGACTGTGACAGTGGTAGGACATGATTTTCTGACCTTTTTTCTTTTTATTAATACAATCTTTGGAACTAAATTCAAGTCACATGAAAATTGAACTGTGTAAATTTTCTTTTGTCTGTCGTGATAGAATACCCCCTGGTGTGCCTGTTAGGGGCAACAACAAAACTGGCAGGTCTGGGGGTCCCTAAGGGAGCGGGTTGAAGACTTCGGAATTAGAGGAAACATTTAAAGCAAATCTGGAATAAAGTTCTTCAAAAGCACCAAGCAGGGGCAGGGATTTACGATTCCCCGGAGCACAATCCAGTTAATTATAAAACAATATAGTATAGCACAACTGAATCTGTATTGAACAGGCCAAAACCTATTCATTAGAAAGGCACAAGACACTGAGACCTATGGCAACTAAAGCAGTCTCCCATGGCTGAGCATGGAGACACTGCGTAGATCGGTTCCTTACAAAATTTGCCTGAACAGGCAAGTAGCAAAGCCATTAAATCTTGGTTAGTTTCCCAGAAGGCATGTGGGAAAGTTCAAACAGTGGAGTTTCTGGCCAATATGGCACCCTAGGCAAGATCGTTTCAATGGGTAAACGATCCATTGCAGAAGTCCCTTGTGATACGACTGACCCGGAGTGTCATGGTCTTTCTGGTCTTGCACCTCTACTGAACCTCGTCCAGTCATGCTGGCGGAGCTGGAATCCAGTCCCATCTGAAGGCTTTCTGAGCCGATATAATCTTGGATATTACGGCTGCTCTTGCTGTCCAAATGAAAACGACTAATGATGCGGCCCTGGCCCCCTTCGCTGCGGCTTTGGATGGTATTTGTGTGGCTGCTGACGAACACGCTTACTGTTTTGAAGGACTCGAGCATGACCTATATGATTATATCGGAGCAGGCAGTCGCACGTTTGGAAAACTAAAATCGTCAGCTGGCCGATAAGACTGTGATGACCTTAAATTCAAGACCACAATCTCTGGGTGGTCGACATGCCGAAGGGTTCTGAGGGGATTCCTAGCTGGGTTCCTTTTCAGTTCTTTCCCTTTTTTTGTCACCACCGAAACTAGACCAGGCCCATCGCAGTGGCAGACTTCCTGCCGGTGGGGGTGACTGCTCTAAATCATGCATCTTTTTATACGGTTCCACTACTTTTGGGACAAGGAGGCAGTGTTTAACTAAATAACTTTTAGTTATTGAAAAGTGTTTTCAGGGACTGTTTGCGGTGCATCAAGTGAGTGCTTTTAATAATTTTTTTCTGCCAGCATATTATCCTGCTACCGGGTGCATGGGCGTCAGTTTGGTTTGAAATGTGCTGGGGACAGAGACGTTTTCGGAAGAGCTTTTTTTCAGAAGTGCTGGGTACTGTTTCGTAGACTGGGGGGGAGCGGTGACATGCAGTGATGTCAGTTAGAGGCTAGGCACTGAGTTTTGAAAGCCATATTAACTAATTTATTTTTTAGGCTAATACGTCAAAACAGTAAACATTACGCACAGCGCGGCACACGCATGGTCGATATCAAGAAATTTCCAATCAGGATGACATTGTATACTACCTACAGTCTCTCTTGCGCGCACACACACACCAGTAGTTCATGTCCAGCATCAGAATGCAATCATCTTTATCCTTAATTATTTCACAGTGGCCAATTATGTTTATGTTTATTATTATTGTTTTTTCACAGTGGCCAAATACCGTCAACTGTGTGACAACACCACACAAATACCGTCAACTGTGTGACAACACCACACAAATACTTAAAAAAAAAAAAAAAGAATTTATAATTTGATCAGTCCTGCGACTTAGTCAGGTGCGACTTTTAATGTTTTTCTTTTCATTAGACATTTTTTGACTGATGCGATTTATAATCCGGAGTGATTAATAGTCTGGAAAATACGGTATATATATTTTATTTATATTATATTTATTTTATATACAGTGGGTACGGAAAGTTTTCAGACCCCTTTTAAATGTTCACGTTTTGTTTCATTGCAGCCATTTGATAAAATCAAAAAAGTTCATTTTATTTCTCATGAATGTACACTCGACACCTCATCCTGACAGAAAAAAACAGAAATGTAGAAATTTGTGCAAATTTATTAAAAAAGAAAAACTGAAATATCACAAGTATTCAGACCCTTTGCTGTGACACACACATTTAACTCACATGCTGTCCATTTCTTCTGATCCTCCTTAAGATGGTTCTACTCCTTCATTGGAGTCCTGCTGTATTTAATTACACTGATTGGACTTGACTAGGAAAGGCACACACCTGTCTATATAAAACCTTAAAGCTCACAGTGCATGTCAGAGCGAATGAGAATCATGAGGTTGAAGGAACTACCCGAGGAGCTCAGAGACAGAATTGTGGCAAGGCACAGATCTGGCCAAGGTTACAAAATAATTTCTGCAGCACTCAAGGTTCCTAAGAGCACAGTGGCCTCCATAATCCTTAAATGGAAGAAGTGTGGGACAACCAGAACTCCGTCCAGCCAAACTGAGCAATCGTGGGAGAAGAGCCTTGGTGAGAGAGGTAAAGAAGAACCCAAGGATCACTGTGGCTGAGCTTCAGAGATGCAGTAGGGAGATGGGTTCCACAAAGTCAATTATCACTGCAGCCCTCCACCAGTCTGGGCTTTATGGCAGAGTGGCCCGACGGAAGCCTCTCAGTGCAAGACATGAAAGCCTGCATAGAGTTTGCCAAAAAACACATGAAGGACTCCCAGCTAAGATTATCCGGTCTGATGAGACCGAGATTGAACGTTTTGGAGTTAATTCTAAGCAGTATGTGTGGAGAACCAGGCACTGCTCATCACCTGCCCAATACAATCCCAACAGTGAAACATGGTGGTGGCAGCATCATGTTATGGGGCTGTTTTTCAGCTGCATGGACAGGACGACTGGTTGCAATTGAAGGAAAGATGAATGTGGCCAAGTACAGAGAGGTCCTGGAAGAAAACCTCATCCAGAGTGCTCAGGACCTCAGACTGGGCCGAAGGTTCACCTTCCAACAAGACAACGACCATAAGCACACAGCTTACGAAGGAGGGGCTTCGGAACAACTCTGTGACCATTCCTGACTGGCCCTGACCTAAACCCAATTGAGCATCTTTGGAGAGATCTGAAAATGGCTGTCCACCAACGTTCATCATCCAACCTGACGGAACTGTAGAGGATCTGCAAGGAAGATTTGCAAGGGATCCCCAAATCCAGGTGTGAAAGACTTGTTGCATCATTCCCAAGAAGACTCATGGCTGTACTAGCTCAAAAGGGTGCTTCTCCTCAATACTGAGCAAAGGGTCTGAATACTGATGTGATATTTCAGTTTTTCTTTTTTAATAAATTTGCTAATATTTCTACATTTGTTTTTTCTGTCTAGATGGGGTGCTGAGTGTACATTAGTGAGAAATGAAATGAACTTTTTTGATTCTATCAAATGGCTGCAATGACACAAAGAGTGAAAGATTTAAAGGGGTCTGAATATATATATATATATATATTCCGCTCATTATTTTTTATGGCGAACAATTCTACGGTTGGGGATTGTGGAGCAGGTAATACTACTATGATATTCTTGTGTTGGAATGTCCAGGCTTTAAATAGCCCAAATGTGAGGTCCCGGGTTCTCATCTGAACAACTTCAGTATTCTTACAGGAGACTCATTTATGCATTATTGTCCACCCAAATCTATATTCTAGGTTTACTCAGGTTTTGCATTAGCATTTCAATTTCAATGCCAGAGAAGTTGCAATTCTTGTTAGTAAAATCTTTTTATTTCAGCTAGTAATGGTATTTAAAGTGCTCAACCAGACCGTCTGTTTCAGGGTGACATACAGACATGCGTATGTAGGATACTTGGAGGCAGTGGCACGGGTCTTGCATCAACCTGGAGACGAAGGGCATCCCTTAGGGTGGCCCATCCGAGGGGTACTGCCTCTGGGAATCGCGTGGCATAGCCCACCATGACAAGGATATATTTGTGGCCTCTGGCAGACCAGGGCAGAGGCCCAACGATATCCATCCCGAGGCACTTGAAGGGCACCTCAATTATGGGGTGTGGCATGGGAGGGGCCGGAGCTGGCCAGCGGGGTGACGTCATCTGGCAGACCTGACATTGGTGACAGTGCCTCTGGACTTTGGCCTCCAGTCCTGGCCAGTAAAACTGATCCTTAATCCTTTCTAGGATATTCTGAAAGGCCAGATGCCTGCCGTAGGGTGGTCATGGGCTATTTCAGGGATAGATGTCACCTTCAAATGGAGAAACACTAACAGGTCTGTTTTTTAACCGGCCTCCACGATCAGTCGCCTTACTAGCAGCACCACCCAAGCCAAAGGGGAGGAGCACCCTTGTTTGTGAATGGCACACCCAGTGAGCCAAGCCTTGGGTCCAGCTCCACGCTGCTCAGGTCTGTAGGCATGGGTACGTCCAGGGCTGGGGCTCCACGGGGTGGCGGTTTTGCTCCAAATGGGCAAGAGATGGGGGGATTTCCTCAGTCATTGACAGGATGGCCTCAACATTTTCCACTAGGCCCAGTAACTCTTATGCTGTTGTAGGGGCTCCCTGCCCCCACAGCCTTCCTTATTCCTTGGGCAGGAGGCGCAGGAATGCATCCGTGGCAACCCTCTCCACCATCTGGGCCGGAGTGTGCAGTTTGGGCGGGAGAAACCTGTCAGCCAGCCGGCGTGCACACACGCAGGATCACCCGGTTGGTATCACCATCCCCTCAGCTGTCTGGCTGCCATTACGGGGACAGCCCCATCCGTCCCAGGATCTCTTTCTTTAGATGGGGGTAATAGAACACCTCCTGTAGGGGCAGGGAGAAATAGGCCTGCTGGGCTTCCCCCCATGTGGACCACTTTTTTTCGATGATACGAAAACAACAAACATGGGTGCGGACTACTAGCCTATACTTGTATAATCTACATTGTATGAACTCTGCTCCTATGCCTGCATTTTCCACCAGTGTAACGTGATGGAGGGAATACACACGACACCAGAGTAGGGATAAATACCCGAAGGTGGTTTGATTGAAAACAAAAGTGACCAATTCAGATGTTTTAAAAATTACTGAATGGGGGCTGGCATTATTCCGCTAATCTCTTGGCTTCTGTGTTTTCCAGCACTGTGATCAGGGTTGCTCTCCTCCATTTGGTTGGCCTTCAGATCATAGACCATAAAACAAAGTAACAATTGTTAATTGCATCTTAGCAAGTACCTCACACTCTTCTCCTCTCTGTGACAAAAGCTATCCGTTTTTGGAGCCACTTCTATAATTCAGGGGCGTCTGATGGCTCAGTGGTTAGGGAGTCACGTGGTCGGAAAGTTGACAGTTCGATTTCCGACTGTACCAAATGTCATTGTTTCCTTGGAGACAATTTACCCAAAATTTGTTCCAGGGAGAATGTCCCTGTAGTTACATCTGCTGTTGCCTTTAATTTATGGAATAAAACAACAATGTTCCTTTTACTCATGCACGTAGCTATAGTAAAAACAGAGACACTGATGATTTTGCAGTGGGCTCTTAATTTTATCTAGAACTGTATATTTCAGTTTGATATATTTTCTAGTTACTCATTAATGTTGAGAATTTTCCAGTCAAGACTTGTACTATTAAAATTACATTTAGACTGAAAAAGATGGCTATTAGGACATTTCTTATAGAGTATCTGTCTTGTATCAAATAGTGAATTCCACTCTGCACCGCATTCCAAATTATTATGTAAATTATTATGCAAATTACTATGCAAATTGCAATTAAGGTAACTTATGCATGATCATCGTACTGTGAAGAGATTTGTGGCTGATTCAGAGCACAGATGGGTTCGTGCAGATAAAAGCATAATGAGGAAGGTTAGTGCCAGACAAATTCATCGGATTAAGAGAACCGCTGCTAAAATACCACTACAACGCAGCAAACAGGCATTTGAAGCTGCTGGTACCTCTGGAGTACCACAAACCTCAAGGTGTAGGATCCTCCAGAGGCTTGACGTTGTGCACAAACCTACTATTTGGCCACCCCTAACCAATGCTCACAAGCAGAAACGGTTGCAGTGAGCCCAGAAATACTAATTTTCAAACAGTCTTGTTTACTGATGAGTGCCGTGCAACCCTGGATGGTCCAGATGGATGGAGTAGTGGACGGTTGGTGGATGGCCATCATGTCCCAATAAGGCTGCGACGTCAGCAAGGATATGGCAGAGTCGTGTTTTGGGATGGAATCATGGAGAGAGAGCTGGTAGGCCCCTTTAGGGTCCCTGAAGGTGTGATGACCTCTGCAAAGTATATAGAGTTTCTGACTGACCACTTTCTTCCATGGTACAAAAAGAAGAACCGTGCCCAGGGTTGCCAGGTCAAACATAAAATTCTAGCCCAATGTTTACTCAAAAACAGCCCAAAATGCCTTAAAACTAGCCCAGTTTGTTTACGTTGCCACGGAGTAAACATTCCAATACTTTTTTCCACAATGTACATATACATGTGATTTTTTTACCCTATTCTCTTAACATCATATACTGTCATTGACTACTCGCCCTCTTTCATACACACCATTCAGTAGCTCCACTCAGACCTGGCAGAGTCTGCACCATACAGCCTATGTAGCATTCTGTAGCTGTGGTTGTTTAAAAATAGCCCAATAAACCGCAACCCGCGACCAATATATTTTCTACCGCCAAATTTATTTAAAAATAGCCCAATTTGGCTAGAAAACCGCGGACATGGCAACACTGACCGTGCCTTCCGTAGCAAAATCATCTTCATGCATAACAATGCACCATTTCATGCTGCAAATAATACCTCTGTGTCATTGGCTGCTATGGGCATAAAAGGAGTGAAACTCATGGTGTCCCCCATCCTCCCCTGACCTCAACCCTATTGGGAACCTTTGGAGCATCCTCTAGCAAAAGATCTATGAGGGTGGGAGGCAGTTCACATCAAAACAGCAGCTCTGTGAGGCTATTCTGACATCCTGCAAAGAAATTCAAGTAGAAACTCTCCATAAACTCAGTTCAAGTTCAATGGATGCAAGAATTGTGAAGGTGATATCAAAGAAGTGTTACAGGTCCAAGAATGACACAGAGCTCACTTGGGAGTAACACATTTAATTTCTGTTAGAAGATAAAATACTTGTTTAGAAGCGCTCTCTATGCGGTACACAGGCCACACTCACTCGTACTGCCGGCTTCTCCTCTACAGCCGTTAGCTACCGTTTCCCTAGTCTATATATGATTTGCACACTATCTAATTATTCT
>JACXGM010003135.1:30672-43316 GCA_016801145.1 Umbra pygmaea | reverse complement strand
GCGTGTGTTTTGGCGTGTGTGTTGGCGTGTGTGTTGGCGTGTGTGTTGGCGTGTGTGTTGGCGTGTGTGTTAGCGTGTGTGTTAGCATGTGTGTTGGCGTGTGTGTGTGTTAGCGTGTGTGTTGGCGTGTGTGTTGGCGTGTGTGTTAGCGTGTGTGTATGTCAAGGGTGTCTGATGCTGGCCACACTGAGACAATCCAGTCCCCTCAAGACCCATCCTGCTTTGCAGGGAGAGGCTGCTCTCTGATTCCAGAAATATGTATTCTTTGACTCCCTCTGTCTTTATACCGATCCTGAACTGGACATCGTGTGACTCCGTCAGTGCCATGGTGAGGAGGAATGATAAGCAGGGCACCGAGGGATGGCATCGAGTGGGAGAGTGAAACGCCACTCCAAAGTAACCTTTAAGCAACATGGTCATTAACACGTCCATTAGAAGCTGTAGTGTCTGTGCTGCTCTGTTAGCTCCGCCTTCTCCTCCCTGGCGGACAGTGTTTTCCACAAGCAATGGGGTCGGAACAGAGCTCTCTGTTTTCCGTCCAACAGCAATCTGTCTTCATCATCACCTGCCGTTAGTGAGGCTCACGCATCAAGATGATCCACATGCCTGAATTTAAATATCTGGCTGAAGCAATGTATGTCATCTCATAATTGCACACCGGATCACATAATACATCTATGACGCTAAAACAATCATCTCCATTACTGTGGTATGTAATGGATTATAAATGAACACCCCATTGGCCTCTGCAGTGAATGTTAAAACTGCAGTTTTTCTTCTACTTGATTCTAAACTAAGATGATAAACTAACCATAGGAGTTATGACAACTACCAGTACAATGCATA
Organism: Umbra pygmaea; assembly: GCA_016801145.1. Lineage (NCBI taxonomy): Eukaryota > Metazoa > Chordata > Actinopteri > Esociformes > Umbridae > Umbra > Umbra pygmaea. The sequence continues at coordinate 42,470 of JACXGM010003135.1, read as the reverse complement.
TTGCTCATGTTTGGTTTTAATAAATTGTACCTATTCTAGAGTATGTATGTATGGGCTAAAGAATACAGCATGGGCTACAGGAGCCACCTGCTCAATAAAATCGAAATATGACATTGTGGGTATTATTTTTAGCTAATTCTATTAGATATGTTTTAGTGCTTATCTGATGGCGAAAAAGAGGAATTAGCTGAAAAAAGATCAGATTGGGCTGCCTGTGTAAACCCATAATCTGTCCATCTAACATATCTTCTGGAAAATTCATTAACCCTCTTAATGTCCCCACTGCTACGGAAGGTCAGCACTATTGTAGCTGTTGACCTGGTATCCAGGTTAGAATAGAAACACATTCTCCTATTCGGATTACAGCACTGGAACCTTCTCACAGCAAGAACCATTTCAATGTAATATCCATACATTTTTTTTCTAAAGATTGGCTATTTGAATTTCACCTATTAACTGTACTGTACTTCAAATGATACAGCTGTTTCATAATTTATATGGCAAAATCTAAAAGACAAGGCGTCGTTAACACCTATACCATGTATAATGGGAAAAAATGATTTGTTAGAGGTCTGAAAATAGGTCCTCTTTTTTCAAACCTATAATTATATCTTTGAAACATATTAACTTGCAGGTACTGTATGCTTTCAAAATGTCCCCTCTGCGGTGTTAACATGGCCTGCTGAAACCCACAGAAGGCAATTCTAAATTATAATGGTGCATATTTTACCATACCAACGCCCATAATTACAATCCTAGCGTTTAGACATTTTATCACCCATTTTCTTTAGTAAAAAACGTCATCTTATCTCACTTCACTTGTGTCTTCCAATTAAGTAAAACTGCTAACTAGTGAAATGCAGGATAATAACCAGTTTGTGACTACATGCTGTATTGAAAATAAAGGACATACAATATTGAAACATCATATTTGTGGCTTGAAAAAATGTATCTATATTAGAATGTATATATATGTATATTCGAATGAGGTTGGGGACATCTGTAGCACTCTCTCTAGTTATCAGAGGTCATTCATTTTAGGAGGTATTTTGCATAGATAATAATGTACTGTATACTTAATAACTTAATATGTAGACAAACACACAGAATCATACACCTACAGAGTATAACATACAGAGTACCTACATATTTACAGTAAACAATAGCCAAAGAAAAAAAGTAATGTTCAGAAAATGTCGTGGTGGCCATGGAGATAGTGTGTGAGACATGGTGATGCTTGATCCGTGTGCATGAATGTGTGCATATGATGTGTACAGGATGAGTTCATCCAGCCAGAAGAGGACGAGGTGGAGGTGGGGGCTGGTAGGGTGAGGGATGGGGCTGAGTTGCTGGACGGGGCCAGAGATTCTTTGAAGTCTGGATTCCAATTAAACCCCTGACTGAGTTCTAAGCGCACAAGAAAAATGACTTAGGTACATGACATGGCCAGGTCCCCTCGTCCAGCCAGGCCTTTCCATTTTAGCCCCTTTGTCTCCCTGCAGCTCCTAATATTTATGATCGCCCCTCCTGACATAACCCCCCATACCACCCCCCCCACACACACACCCCGCCCCTCCAGATACAAAATCTGACAGGACTTTAAAACAGCCCTTGCAGACTGAGCTGAGACTCCATCAGGCCCTGAGGTTTTACTCCCCCAGTCCGTTCACAACACAGAGAATCTCTTAGAAACACAGCCACACTTGGAGAGGAAGACGAAAGAGAAGAAACAGGGAAAAAAAAACATTGAAAGCCGTAAAGTATGAATTATTAGTGAGGCAAATCTAGAATAAAAGAAACATTAAAAAATAAATATGCACATAAATATGTGAAAAGGCATCATCACGCGCACTATACCAGGCTGCCAATTAAGTGACCCCCGAAACTCCCCCCTGTACCTGCGCTGGAAGAACTCTACGTCCCTCGTGCAACATTTAGATATTTATGTTGTTATTTCCACTTCACAGGGCCTCATGCACCCGATGTTTTTCATATGCATCTGATTAGAGAAAACACTGGGCACCAGAGAGGATTTCAAAGTCAAAAGAACTGATATAATCAACTTTCCCATGTGAGAGAAAAGTAGACTTGTCAATTAGAATGCACATTTTTAAGTTCAACAAAGAAACAAATTCCTTGTCAGAAATAAGTGAAATACAGTACATTCCTAGCTCTTCACACTGAGAATGGCTTCTGTATAAAGCAGCCATAATAGTGTTATTAAGTTAAAACACTTTATATCACCCCTTGTTTGTTTAGAAACATTATGCACTGACTACACAATGTAACCAATAGCACAACAATATGAGTTAATGTATAAATGTAAGGATGAAATTAATGTGATGAAAAGTTATGTATTCTGCCTAAGTTTACAATCCACAGATAGGTGATAAGTGGTAGTAAAATCCTGATCCCTGCAGCTAGTCTAGTGTACATGGGGGAGGGTTCCAGCAGACTGAATACCAAAGAAACACAGAACAGTACACCTTTACAAAACCCAGTAACTAGCTACAGTTCCACGCAGTTTTGTTTTCTCTTAAAATAGTGATGGTGAAAGCAGAACCCCTTTAGCTGGGGGACATGTTTCTGTTGAAACGGAGTAGAGACATACAGAAAGAGATAGTGGATTTCAGAGGTACTGTAGCAGTCCTGCAAGGTAACCGCAGGCATTTCTTATCCTACACTACCCTAAAAACACACCACACTATTTCAGTCTTACTCTGTCACATACTGTATACATTTGAAACACTCAAACACTGCAATGAATATTGTAAACACACTGAATATATTTTGAATAAATGTACTGGATATACAACCACATACACTCACTTTATAACCTACTTGATGTCATGTAATACATACACCACACACCAACAATGAATGTAGTTTTTTTCATCCAATTCAAACATGCAGACACGAACACACACACAATCACTATGAGCACATGCACACACCGGAATGAAATAAAATGTTGAAAGTGTCGCGAACACCTGGTCAAATGTTCACATAATTCCCAAAGGAAACCTCTCAACTGGAGCGCTTCCTAGCAATTCTTTATTTATTTTTATTTTTGAGACAGCAGGTTTCAGCAAAAATAGGTTTTATGATGTCTGTTTCTGCCAGAGAGACACAGATAAAGGAGAGGAGAGGGGAAAAGAGGGTAAGAGACCGGCCAGAACAGGAAGGGGATACGGCAGTGAGTCTGCAACCTTTTATCAAGTTGGAGGGAGACGGAGCCAAGAGAAGCAGAATAGGAAATATTTCACGATGATACGTGACATAAACAAAAGGTTTACCATCATTTCTACTTTTTAACTTGCAAAATCTGGGGTTGGCAATTCATTACAGCACCCATTCCTGACACGCTAATACACGGCTGAGGAATCGGCTGCTACACTACAGCCCTGATAAAACATCTGCCTCCAAACACGCTGCTCCAAGCCTTGTCACAAACATTGTACAGAAACCATTTAGCATAATCAAATAAATAAAAATATTTTTTTAAAGGTATAATTTTATATGGCTAGTTAAATACCCATGCAAAAAGCTGTGCATTACAAAGATGTAAACAGGCTGGCCCAACACATAGAAAGAACATGCACTTGGTGTCTCACATTTAAAAATAATTAGTAGATTACACCAAATTAGAGATGTTTTTTAATGAGTATTCTCTTGTTATGTTACTGAAAATCACAAAAATAGTCAGGTAAGATAACAGTTATAGACAAGGTAGTTAGCTATCAAAACTTACTCATAATGTATGACCAGGCAGGAGTCATTGTAATGTAAATTTGCATGAAATGTGTTTCAAAATGACAAAATTGCCCTCTATGTCATGACAAAAAATGTGGAATTGCATGAAACTTGCTATAACATAGTTGTTGTTTTCTGTCATCCCTATGACAAAATGAATAGAAAAGCATTGCATGTGTCGCGTAATTGCAACATTTTCTCTCCGCCCTATGGCAAAATGTGTAGAATTGAAGGAAATTATTTGTAAAGTTGCAAATGTTCTCTATTTAGCCCATGGCACTGTGTACAATTGCAGAAAACTTGCAGAAAATAAAGTTTTATAATTATTTTTATCTCCCCCTTCAATAGGATACTGTATGTTGCCGTGAGATGGGGTCCCCCCAACCAAATCTTGCCTGGGGCCCACAAAGCATTAGGGTGTAAAACAACTAGGATACAAGCTTAGGAGGACGCGGCAATGGACATGGTGTGTAACAGCTTACAACAGCTGTCTGTCTACCTGCCTGCCTGCCTGGCTGCCTGCCTGTCTGTGTGTCTGTCTGTCTGTCTGTCTGTCTGCCTGTCTGTCTGTCTGTCTGTCTGTCTGTCTGTCTGTGGAAGCCAGATAAAACTTTGATGGAGAGAACCATGGTTATTGTTGTCTCTACCAACCAAAAACCTTCCTGCTGCTCCTCCCGGCACACAGAAACATTTGTGGAAGGAGAGACAGAGAGGTGCATGCTGGGCTGAGCTAGAGCAGCAGGAGCCTGCACTACACTGGCAGCCGGGCAACATATCAACAGGAAGTGATTCTTAGGGTGGAACAGAACTCAGGTGTATCAGGCTGTGATGATGGTGCTGCTAGTAGTGGTGGGTAGTGGGGACGGGGGGGGGTTACTTCTCTTAGTCCATCTTCTAATCTCTTACAAACTGAGACACTTTTAGAGGAGAAAGAAAAATCTGGTCTTTATTGCAGGACACAAATGAATTGCAAAAAAAGTACTAAATCACGAAAAACATTCCAACAAAGGTATTCGCTAAATGCAAAGTGTATGACAGTAGTATCTGTTTAGAATGGAAATGAAACGTTCAAGTGCATTTGATCACAGGCACACTAACAATAAGCTGTGTTCAAGGCTGTGTTTATATAGTATACGGTAGTATTTCGTAACTATCATCCCATTACAGAATATCCATATAGCTAAAGGGCTTCTCTTAAATGTGAACTGATAATCTGAAAAAGCCAAATCATATGGATCAAAGGACATGGAAGATGTAACATTTGAAAAGTGAAAGGTTGAGCAGTCTTGACAACGGACTGACACATCGTGAGAACCATGACACGTTCCTAACCTGGAGGGCAACTCCCCAGCCCTGGCAACGTTCCACAAGGGCACCACTACAGAACCACAGCAGTACAGCATCCCTAAAGAACCATACCGCTACAGTACACCTAAAGTACCATAACAGCAAAACTACAGTACCACTAAAATAAAACTATCGAATTACTACAGTACATTCACTGCAAAAATACAGCACCACTACAGTAATCAACCAATCAAATTTATAAATAATTATATTATATATAATTATTTTATTAATAAAGACCTTTTTACATCAGCAGGTGTCGCAAACTGCTTTTACAGATACCCAGCCTAGAACTCCAAAGAGTAAGCAACAATGTGAAATTGAAGGACAGTGGCTCCCCAATAATTACTTTCCCAGGAAGAAACCTAGAGAGGATCCAGACTCAGTGGGTTGGCCATTCCTTATCTGGCTGTGCCGAGTGTAAAGTTTAAGATTGCATGTCCAATTGAGGTCAACTTATCAGTACACATTAACATCCTGTGACCAATCCTGGGGCATGACCCGAGAGTTCAGATCTCCATGTGGGCTGTGTCCAGTATTTAAGCAGATCCAGATCATCTGCACCACCAGGTATAGAGGAACAAGGACAGCCAGGTGGGCTGTGGGCGGTGACAGTGGCTTTGGACAAGGTCTTCATCAAGACGGGTAGTTCTGCATTGTGGATCAAAAACTTAAGTTGTCCTTGTCATGGCCCTATGATTCAGCAGGACATCAGAGAGAGCAGATTGGGCATTAGATAAATCAGCAGTAGCTCCATGTAGAATGCAGATTGATAATCATCCTCCAGCCAAACAAATGAAGCCTATACTATAGTAAACTAGGCCCCATCCTGAGGGGTTGTGGAGGCTTAATAGCTGCCAGCCCTAAGGCATGTATTATTAAAAAAATATGATTTAAGTTGAATATTAATCTGACAGGCAAGCTTAACAGGGAGTTTCCATGCAGGCCCCCTGTCTCATATCACTTGCCTGCCAGCCCTAACACATGTTTTAAAAACCCCAGACAACTCAGTTGTAGATACTACCAAAGAGATGAGTATTTGCTTAAAAACCAAGACTACAATAAAACTGAAGCGCTGCAACAGTACACCAACAGTACCATTACAGCATCACTACAGTTAGGGATGCCACCCGTCCCGTAAAATGTGGAATTTGACACTTAAATCTTGCCTCCTGTTTTGAGTCAATACGAGACATGATTTGTCCAATATTTTCATAAATGTCACATACACCAGAGGTTTTAAACCCATGAACCGCGGCACAGTTGTTTGCCGTGAGAACTCCCAAAATGTGCCATGAAGTTTTTCCATATCTGTATTTTTTTAAGGGGCAATTTATGCAGTGCCTTGTTCATAATGCTCTTTTTGCACTCCAGTGAGGATTTCCCAAGCTGTTGCAGCGGAGACAAACAGTCTCACATCACGTGCTCAGATCATGTTCAGCCTATGTTCTGATTGGACAGTGAAACAATTAAGGTCACACCTGCAGTTGACAAGCACACACATTTATGCCACAATAAAACCAAGTGTCTTTTTCCAAATGTCTAGCAGCATCCCACACAAACCGACGCAGCTTTCTGCCAGTTCGCACAAGTTTTAAGTAGTTGGTTAAACCATGCAAAGAATATTTTTTGTTTGATTGCATTTATGGAGAATGAATGGACAAGGAAAGGATTGGATATGAAGGTAGGATGTTTTCAGTTTCTGTAAGAGACCACTGCAAAAAGAATGTTTCTATGGTTTTACATTTGATAATATGTGTTTGGGTAAAATTCATATTTTGGTTTTGTTCCATAAACTACTGAATACATTTCTCTCAAATTCTAAGTGAAAATATTGTTATACAATATACTTTCAGAAAATGGTCAACTAGTCAAAAAAACAAAAAAGATGCAAGTGATGTCAGACCTCAAATAATGTGTTCAAATAGTAAGTTCATAATAATTTATAAACAGAATTATAATCTGTTAATTTAAGAAGAGTTCAGAAATCAAAATTTTCTTTAATAATAATAATAATTGTATAACAATAATAATTGTATAACAATAATAATTGTATAACAATAATAATTGTCCTTCACACATTTTGGCATACTCTCCACCAGTCTTTAGCATTGATGTTGGGTGTTTTAAGTTATGATTTACCCTCACTCAGGGGCGCCGTATGGGGGGGGAAGTTAAGACAATTCCAAGGGCCCGTGACTGACAGGGGCCCAAAAGAAATAGGTAAAAACAACAACAGCTGTGCAGAGGGGGCCCAATTAGATTTTTTGTCATGGGGTCTAAAATTCCTGGCAGCGCCCCTGCCCTCACTGGCAGCGCCCCACCCCTCAGCCTGTGGCCCAGAGGAGCGGGTGGCGTCCTTTATTATTTACGTGGAAGTTGGCAACCCTAACTACAGTACCACTAGAGTCAAACGACAATAAAACTAAAGAACTGCTACAGTACACCCACAGTACCATTACAACACCACTACAGTAACACTACAGTAAAACTACAATAGAACTAAAGAACTGCTACAGTACACTCACAGTACCATTACAAACCCACTACAGTAACACTACAGTACAACTTCAATAAAACTAAAGAATTGCTACAGTACACCCACAGTACCATTACAACACCACTACAGTTACACTAGAGTATAACTACAATACATCCCAAGCGCTACTACAGTACACCAACAGTATCATTACAAAACCAATACAGTACAACTACAATACAACCCAAGCACTGCTACAGTACACCCACAGTACAATTACAACACTACTACAATACCACTACAGTACAACTAAAATACAACTAAAGAACTGCTACAGTACACCCACAATACCATTACAACACCACTACAGTACCACTACAGTACAACTAAAATACAACTAAAGAACTGCTACAGTACACCCACAGTACCATTACAGCACCATTACAGCACCATTACAGCACCACTACAGTACCACTACAGCACAACTAAAATTAAACTAAAGAACTGCTACAGTACACCCACAATACCATTACAACACCACTACAGTTACACTAGAGTATAACTACAACACAACTAAAAAAGCTAATACAGTACACCCACAGTACCATTACAGCACCACTACAGTACCACTACAGTACAACTAAAATACAACTAAAGAACTGCTACAGTACACCCACAATACCATTACAACACCACTTCAGTTACACTAGAGTATAACTACAATACAACTAAAAAAGCTAATACAGTACACCCACAGTACCATTACAGCACCACTACAGTACAACTAAAATACAACTAAAGAACTGCTACAGTACACCCACAATACCATTACAACACCACTTCAGTTACACTAGAGTATTACTACAATACAACTAAAAAAGCTAATACAGTACACCCACGATACCATTACAACACCACTACAATACCACTACAGTACAACCACAATACAACTAAAGCGCTGCACGGTACACCAAATTAACAATAAAGCACAGCCACGTAAAGGATAACAGAACAGTTACACAACATAAACACTGTATTTTTACCATAAATACTAGTATGGAAAACAAATCATGAAAATATTTACTTTTTCATAGGAAAGATGGCAATTACTACTACAATGTAAATGTTTTAATTTAATGTATTATAACAAGTTTACTGTGACCAGTTCAGTTAGAATAAGATTTATATAATCCTCTATATTTAACTACATTGTTTGAATTCATGACACATTTAACACTTAAAGTTTCTTTTGAAGACATTATGGAAGGTAGAGAGGGTTGAGCAAGGTAGAGAAGAGAGGGAGAGAACAAGAGGGAGACAGAGAGAGACAGAGGGATAGGCAGGATTGGGAAGACAGAGAGACAGACATGTATGTTGAGACAGAGAGAATGCAGACAGATATAGAAGAACTGATAGCATCAACTGACAGTGCCCCCTCCTGTTCATATGTTGTATGATGCCATGGCTGCTCCATCAACATTACACATTATTGTTAACTAGAACAGCATTTAGCCAAAGATTGATTTCTACCTTACAGTTTTATTATGAAAATTTGAACACAATTTTAATAATAGATTTATTTTAATTTTAATACATAATGAGTGCAATAACATTTACATTATGTTTTAGTGCATGTAAATTCCTCAATAATTAATAAATACTGTGGGACGTAAAAAATGTGAAAGAAATGATGGAACATGGCATAATGGAAGTGCTACTGTATATGACAGGAAGTCCTGTACATCTGCTGTCAGGGCCTGTAAGAAAGGTTACAGCTCTTAGCCAGTCCTTATAGGTCAACCATGGTCACATAGAGTATCACACAGGCTGTCTGAATATGGCTGATCTACACCTGACAGGTCTATAGCCAATCCCTTGGACCAAAAGCACAGACAGTCAGGAAGCATCGCAGTCAAGCATCTGCCCCCGAAATCAGCAGTGAAGAAAGGATGAAACAGCGACTACACATCATCCTCTGCCCCAGAATCCCTCAGCTCCCATCCACAGCACTAACCTCTGCCCCACAACATCCCCAGCCAACCTTTATTCACGTTGTGTGTGTGTGTGTGTGTGTGTGTGTGTGTGTGTGTGTGTGTGTGTGTCTGTGTGTGTATTCGTGTGTGTGTTTCTCTTATATCCACCATGTTCCTTTATCTCTGCTGCCTTCCATATCTAAACGTGGATGCTGTTATTAATATATCTGACAATATGCATTTATTTTAATAAAATAGAGCAACTCAAAAATATGCTTTTTTATTAAAGCTGTGCACTATACATATTTTGCAAATTTTAGCAGTTTAGTTCATTTACATATTACTTACAATAGAAATAGGATTTAAAAAAAAAAATTCTAATATTTTGTGTGTATGTGTTTACAGTGTTAGGGAGTATGACAGTTTGTCCATGCTGTTGTGAACAGGACCTCCACACGATAGCATACTTCAACCCTGTTAACATGACACGTACACAAAAACATTGGGCGGCGGACATCTCTGGGGCTGTGAAATTATTACCTATTTTTTTGAACCCATATTTGATTACCTAGTTTTATTAAAATTGGATCCGAAGAGGCCAGTTTCCCATTTGAATTTAATGAAGGCTCCGTGGCTGACAGGAGGCTTTTGATTTATACACTGTTATTAAACCCGACTGGAGAGAGGCAGGCAGGCAGGGGAGTCGGGAGAGAGGCAGAGAGAGATCACCACCCAGGACCAGTGATGCAGGCCAGGCTCTCTACAAAGCACACCCAACACTGAGCTCTGTGTGCCCCCTGCCTGCTCCTCAGAGGGGTGTGTAGCGGAGAACAGACCCACGCTGTGTGCCATCCCTCTTCCTCCTCTGATAACTCCTCCATTATTCATATTAAGACACAGAGTGATGTCAGGATGAATAAGTAATGCTGTCAACACAAAACTAAAGCTGACACTCCACTGTTGTCATCATGGACACCCGAGATCCTTTTAATTATAGAATATATTTCATTCTGTCTTTTTATCCATTAAGAGATTTTAGAATTGCAATTTCCTAAAAGTCTGTGCCTTTTTTTAATAATCAAAATAATTTGTATAAATAATTACAATTTGGGAAAATCATATACAAATACCGTATATACAATATCTTAAGTTATTAATACCGTACATATTGAAATATATTATATACTGTATTATATATAAGTTGCTCAATTACTGTTTAGTGAGGTCTTCCTGTCCAGCACTGAAAGGTAACGTGGCTGTATGAAATTCCCCATGCAACACAGGGGTGTAAGTCACCCTCACGGCGCTGGGGTATATTACCCATTCCTCCAAACTGCATCGCTCACACCTTGTATGAAGACCCAGCAGCAACACGTGTAGGATGCCAGTACCTTCAACCCAATGTGCACCACAGCTAGCTGGAGCCTGTGATGTTAGGCTTTATTCAGTCCCTGCCTCACCTACTCACTCTGCTGTAACCAAGGGTTTGGGGGGAGAGGGGGCTAGACAGAGGCCCCCGCTGTGCTGCCTGACTGCATCCTGGCTCTGCCTAAGGGTCAAAGGGCAGACGGAACCCAGACGCAGGCCAGACACCGGCCACTCTCAAACACAAGGGCTGAAAAATGATTTCAAAATATTGAAGATCAATGCAGTGATTCTGGGAAATTTATCTGATGAAATATTTTTAAATGTAATCAGTGAATTCAAATTTTTTACTCTATGTCTTTTTTTATTCACTGTCATATGTAACTTAATTTATTAGTATTGTCTTCAAAAAAATAATATAATCTGTTCTAAAAAATTCAGATTGTATAAATCTAAACACTTTTGATGTACATTTAGTGATAAACATTGCATAGATTTGTCATGCAATATTTCACAATTAATATGGATGCAATACACTGAGCGTCTGACTGAGTAGCTAATATAAAAGAAAAACGGGTGAAAATTGCATTTTCTTTTTTAATGTTTTGCTCAAACAGAGCACTGCTGTCAAGCCAGTTTTTTTTCAGTGTCAGACAAAAAGAGGAGAGGAGCGATGAAGAGGGAGGGGTCGTGGAGAAAGGGGGGGTGGAACAGAAAAGAGATGGCGGGGCTGCTGACATGCTCTTGTCTCCAATCTCTTCGAATACATTTCACAATTCATCTGCTTTGTCTCTACTGCCATGGCTGAAGACAATCAGCCCAGACGCCCATTAGATTCCTCATATTGCCCCCCCCCCCCCCCCCCCCCCCCCCCCCCCCCC
>JACXGM010003135.1:0-30572 GCA_016801145.1 Umbra pygmaea | reverse complement strand
TGAAATAAATACCACTGCCAAAACATTTGAGTAAATCATAGAAAAACACTCTCCACTAACATCCAGCTCTGAAAGGACATCTCATTTCTAGAAATGAAAATTATGAATAAAACATTGTTATCTTATATGAAAAAATATTTGAACTCTTGTTTTTACATTTTAAAGATCTAAGGAACATATTTAAGTGTGCAGTAATAGTACAAGATGATTCTAGTATGTAAATCCATCAGTAAACAGTTGAATCGTTCCAGTCTAAAATGGAATCTGTGGAAGATTCTGTTTTAGGGAGGTTCTACAGAAGGGTCATGTGACTCGTGTGGCCATCCGAAGCAGAAGCCATTCTTCAACCAATAGTGTTGTCAGAGACACTATGTTGCCGGAACGCTTGGCATTTCGATGATCTCCTCCACTCCAAAATAAAAAGGAATAAGGGAAGAAAAAGCGGTGCGAAAAAGAAAATAAACCTGCACTCGTTTACCAGTCTGCCAGCAATGGCTCTCTTTTTTGAGTAGCAACACAGAGGCAGATCTGGACCTGTCCTAGAGAAGCGAGCGTTACGCTCCACTTTAGAAAACATACTGAGGGGGTGGCCCGAACCGACCCGCACCGGGGTCACTTTACTGGGGTTATAATGTTCTCCAACATGTGCAAAAGAAGACTGAGGGATATGAATGGTAAGCACAGCATACTTACTGTGGTAAAACCCTTTCTTTGCACTGCCTTTTTTCTTTGTTTGGTCAGAGGAGCTGAAGGGATAAAGGTACCGCTCAAATCATGAAGCAGGGATAAAGCCAGACGAAGATAGCAAGCGCTGACCCAACGACAGAGCACAGGATAATTAAAACACCAAGAGAACCACAACACCCCTCATCCATCTCTCCATTTTCCTCGCCCTCATACACACTTTCTTTTTCTCTCTACCTCCTCGGCAGACAGCACACACACAGCGTATTCAGGTGATGGTGTTGAGTATTTGCTAAGGATATCCCCAGCCCAGCGGTCCTATGGGTAAAATGTACAGATGCAAAAACACACAGCGCTTCTCCTGGCATTGAGTGATCCTTTTATTTTCGTTTGTGTGTTTTTAAGGATCATGAATGATTCCTGTTTTTATCTGATTACTCCCAGACCGTCTGCCTCCACTGCCTCATAAAAATACAAAGACCAGAAGTGGAATTTATTGCACACGACCACATATTCCTTTTAATTTAACAGAAGTCCTTCAGGTTACATTTGATATTCACTCCTGTAATACTAGTGGTTCAGAAAGCAATACGACTGTGAGGACACCGTGAAAACAGAATCATTGAGGACAGACAACTACAAGAGCATGTCTCCATATAAATATAGAGAATTTATTTTGAATCTGTAGCCTAGCTAGCTCGCGATTGGGCTTCTTAGCCGGCATTGTGTTTATTTCCGCTGGACCATGTTACAATTGGAGATGAACTGGGAGAGGATGCGGTGGAGTGCTATGGGAGAGACGTGCCATGACTGGAATCATAGACTTTCTCCTCACCACCGTGAAGAAACAGTACAAGCACTAAAGGACAAGAGAGCCTGTGAATACTCTATTGTGTATGTGTACATAATAAGAGGGGTAGACGGCTTGGTCGTGTGTGTGAGTGTGTGTAGAGCGATTGCAATTCTGCAGCCATAAACTGCAGCCTTTGGCCATGCTCCTAGGCAGGTTACACTGCCCTCTATTGGTGGCTTATGGTCAGAACACTCCGTAGTGAGGGAAGGAATGCACAACAAACATCCATACAACACAATGGTTGCTCCTGAACAGACACATATCAGTCTGGGATTAATGCTGGGTAAAATCAACTATCCATATTTATCCAAAGTAATTTAGCTAAATTAAAAATAACATTGTGAACAACATGGCATCAAACTGTACAGTTACAAATAGTGGTTCTGCACTTATCAGGTAAGGCATGAAAATGCATCTTTATATATTCTCAGGGGGGAATGTTTCTTGACTCTGGTGGCCCATGGCCTTCTTGTGGGGTCAGTACAAATGCTGCGTGGTCCAGATGCTGAACAGTTCCCTATGAGTGAGCCATGACTGAAGATGTGTGAGAACAACACAGTGAGTGGTGGGCAGCAGTTCAATTGAGAGCCCATACTACGACAGGCTGAAGTGATTACTACATGGCCTTTGATTTCCACAGGAGAGAGACCTCCTCTACAAGACCAATGTTGTGCTACGATGTAACTACTGCTGCCGTGACTGAGGGCAGGCTAAATCTGAGCTACGGAGGGTAGTAGTAGTAGTAGAATACATTTCTACTTCCATTAGGGTCCTTGTAAACAAACAAAACACAACACAACAACAACAACAACAACAACAACATAGCCTACACATCACAGGCTACATTGTAAACCTGATGAGGCACATGAAGAAAATTCTTTTGTAGATTTTACAACAGAAAATGGGTGTTCCTTTGTCAGTTTTGTCAGAATTATCCTTTATTTGACTAGGCACCTCAATAATAACAAGAGTCTTGTTTACACTGACAACCTAAAAAAAAAAACATAAAAAAGTAATATGAAAAATGTTGTGAACCAAAGACCTGCATTTGTAAAAAGTATCATACAATACAGCCATAAACAGATATTCAATATAAATCATTCTTGCCAAACAAGGTGTATGTATGTATGCAAGGGTGGGGCATTGTTCTGACAACAGCATTTTGAATTTCAACCAGTGTAGGAGTCCGCTAAGTAGTGTATACTGGAAGAGGCTTGTGTTGGTGCCAAAGTAGATGGATGTAGGTTCTCACCTCAAACAAATGCTCTTCAAAATCTGACAGAGACATCACATAGTAAAATTGAAAATAGTATTTAAAAGACAAGTTGTATAGGTAGAGAGTTGTATTGAGAAACGCAACAATTAGCTTGACAATTAGATGTTACATAATCTACTATCAAAGCTACCATATCAGAACAGGACTTCTGCAGGGTACTGGTATGCTGTTGGTGTAGCCAACTGCATTGCGTTATGAGGAAAATGTACTTTGTAACCTTGAGCTATACTACTGTGTTGGCTTCGTAACTGTAGACCTTGGATTGGGCTTAAATAACGCTAAAGAAAAAAGCCCATCTAATTTAAAAGTGCTCTGGACATTTTTCAATGTGCTAGGACCTTAAAAGCTAAAAGATGTAGTTGATACATTACTCCTCCTGCCCTGAAAAAAAATAACAAGCTTTTTCTCAATTTCATAATCCTCATCCTCTTTTCTTGCCTGCTTCTCAGAAAGCATTGAATGAAAAGCCTGAGGTCCCTTCCTTCTTACCATCTACTTCATTGGAATTTGAGAGGGTAAGGACAGAAGACATTGTTTTTTCCCAGAATGGAGGTTGAAGGGTGAATCTTTACCTTCTTTGGGAGATGAAGCAGTTAGATAGTATTAATGGCCTTAAGAGACACGGTCATTGAGTGGCAGGAACAGTCAGGTCCGTAGCCTCAGCAATGCACCTCGCTGTCTCCTCAGATCACATTCTCCATCCTTGGGCTTTGTAGATGGTTAGCTACGTAGCCACGTCGCCCCACTAAAACCGAATAGATCCCATTTGGGTGATGCTACCCAACAGCAGCCAAAAACGGCTCTGGAAGCTCTTCCCACAATGATCATTGTCAAAATAGCTTATCACACTTCAGTTGCCACTGCAAAGCATCACAGTCCTCTCCTCTCTTACAATACCTTGTATTTTCTCAGCTGGCTAACCTGTTAGCAACCTAGCCAGCCAAAATATAGTAAGCATTTCTTTAGGATCCAGCAACTCTGAGAGTGAAGACCAACTTAGCAGTGTTAGCTAAACAGCGATTATGCTAACAGTTTAGCTCGCTAGCATGCTAGCTACATGACTGTTTCTAGGACTAGTATGAGGTATCATTAATTACATTGTGGTTGAATTTAATTATTTAGCTAACATATTACTAGCTAGATGTCTAGCTAGCCATCTAGCTAGTTGTAGCCAAGTGCTAAATATGTTTTGCAACACAAAGGTTTAGTTAAATGTTGTTGGACATGCCCTTGGTGTTTTTATTTTACATTATTATTATTTGTGTTTATTTTTTATTTTTCCCAATTTTTCTCCCATCCCAATTAGTCATATTCTATTATCCTGAACCCAGCCTTGTCGGCAGCTCCACAACTCAGATCTTTTTCTCACTGCTCTTCCAACACGGACGCCTTTAGTCAGCTCATGCGTGGGATGATTACACTCACTAACAATACTTCCGAGATTGAATTTACATCTATCCCAAATCCCGGGTAGCACTATGCCAATTTGCATTGCCTCATGCTGGGGGTTCTGTTGGGCAAATTCGGAGAACCCATCAGGCTCGAACTGCTGACTGCTCACTATGCTACGTGGACCCCCCAATTTTGGTGTTTAACGGTATTCAGTACATGACCAAAGGTTTTTATAGCAATGTTTCAAAACTGATAGCCCTATTAAATATAATGCATCTGTCTGTAGTGTACAAAAAATCTTAAATTGAGAAATTATAACTTTATTATATATAAAAAATAAATAAATGAGCACTCCAGCAAACTGTGCACTAGCTACAAACCGTGACCAAAAATGTACATCGCTATCTGCACACTCGGTTACCTAACAATATTTCCTCATTTCTATGGCAAGCTATTCCAAACAGGGCAAACACGGGTCGATTTCAAGTATCTTGGAAACAAGAGTTTATTAGATCTCTTCAGTAAAGATCTGGAGGAGTACCCCACCCCTTGCCCGCGGGTTGCTGTCCGCAGGACCAGAGTGGGCTTCAGCCAGGGAGGCCACCAGGTCAGGGGTCGTGAGAAAAGAGCACCTGCTGATCCCCTCTCCGCTTGCACAGGGTCACAGGGTCACAGGGTCGTCTGTCTGGCCCTCTAGTTGTGTATGTTTGGGGGTCAAACGTATGGATTTGAGAGTCCAACTGCCATTTGAGTGTAACCACATACATGCATGCATGCACGCAAACATAGAAAGACACACATGACTCAGTCCTGGATACCTGCCACATTACAAGTGTTCCCTCTGCTCCCTCTCCTCCCATTTCAAAGCACCAAATCCCCGTCTCTTAGCACACTGGTTTGGGCACACTGAGCTCAGACGGGAACAGTGCCAAGCCCAAAGCCACTGTCTATTCATACAGTCTTTTATTCCAAAGCGATTTCATTATAAACCAGGTGTCAAAACCCCTTCACAGAGCATAAGCAGGGATAAAGTATATGTCACTGTCCTCCAAGCAAAGAAAATAATCTATTGGCAAATTTTTCAATACACAGGATTTTCAATTGTATTTGAAAGAGAGGTGTAGAAAGACAACAGAAGACTTTTTACATGTTGGTGATGAACATTGAAATGTAGATATGGACAAAAATCGGAAATACACAAAATGGTTTTAGATTTTGCATTTCAACAACTAAATGTAGTAAAGAGCTGGTGGAGGAGAAGCGTTTGAAATGGCCAGCATTTAGTTAGCAGTTTGTATAAAGTCGACCCTGATTCGAGTCCTGTAGCGTGTGTTCAGTGAGGGATGTAAAGCTATGACGGACAGAGACAGACCAGGATGAAGGAGTGGGTAAGAGCCAGGATTCAACGTGATGGTGGCTTGTGCTTTTATATTCTGCTAGTGTTTTTCCTTTTAATCGCTGATAGCGGTGACACTGATGCTATATCAAAGTGCCACCACTCAGTGGCACCTGGGTAGCTTTCGGTGCCCGGTAAGTGACCGGCTAAGCAAGTGTCGGCAGCTGGGTACGCGGCTCCTTCAATTTAGGCTGTGCATGCATGTAGGATGGCAGAGAGGGTGCCAGTCTGTCGGCATACAGAGGGAGAGGCGGATCAACAGGCTTTACTACCCAGAACAGCCAGCTTACACAGATAAGTAGACCAGGCTGCGTAAGCCTGCCGGAGGTATTCCATCACAGTTCCAATTACCTGAGTGTAAATAATACTGGGACCAGGATGTAGCATCAGGTACTGAGCACACAACCAGAAGTAGAAAAACTAAACGCTGGTTCTCAATGATTTTATTTATGCCTATGTTATAAAGCCAGCCGGTGGATAAGAAAGGGAAATTAAGCAGAACTCACTTCAAATATAGATGATGATTTATATAAATATAAATGACTCTTTGATTTATAATCTGGCCATCATCGCCTCAACACTTTGTCCTATCTCTGGGATCCAATGCGTTGGGACCAGGTACAGTATGGTCTCCAGGTAGCCAGCAGGCCACTCACCTCAGACTTTAAACAAGCAAGCCCAGCTCCACTCCTCTCTAGTGGGGCTATGGACAGTGAAGCTGCAGGCTGCAGGCTCTGGATCCTAGACTGTAGGCTGTAGGTGGTGGGCTCTGAGCAGCCTCTATCAGAGCAGACACCCAGAGACTCAGCTCTCTAATAGGGACAAATTGGCAATGTCTGTGCGGCCCGGTGCTGTGCTCTAGGAGCTGTGGATTGATAGTGATGCCTAATGATCCCCCTGGGTAGATCAATACCAATAATCCTCTTTCCTGACTATCCTCCTTATTGGCAATACAGAACCAAGAGCAGCAGGGTAAAACTGCAGTGGGGAGTGACAGGGCCACGAGTTCAGGCTGGACCACATTGCTCACGCAGTATGGACTTTCACTGCGTACACACGTGCACACACCTACAAGCATATACAAACCCAGGTGAAATCAAGCAGCCACAAAACACTCTCATGTTTAGAAAAAAGAGACTGTGCAATCTTGCAAAAAAAGAATAGGCACACACAAACACACACACATACACACACACATACACACACACACTGCCTTGCAAATGGTGGAAATCAAATCGAAGGAATAATGTCCACACACACGGTGCGATCAATATTTATTTTCTCTTTATGTATTTATTAGTGTGTTCAATTTCACTGGCCAATAAGGCCTACTTTATATTAATTATTTCTGAGGGAGCGCAGCCACAGGCTCCAAAAGTTAAATTGAGATGTGGTCTGTAACAGAGCAAACCTTATGTCTGTGTAACACAATTAAAGCTTGGTCCACAGCACCACTAAGATAAATAAATGATGCTGCATTATTCATTTTCTGCACCGATATTGGAAAAGCATTTGTTTAATACACCACATACTCAATATTTTTGCAGGACCTGCAAATCCAACAACAGGATTTCCAATGCTGCATTATGAAAATCTTAAACTCAATGCATCATCACTAAATATGACTGACAATATTCATAACTTTCGTGATGTGCAAAAGATCTTTGTTACCATTTTATTTCATCTTAATAACTTTAACCACAATCAAATTCCAATTGTGAGTTTGTGTGTGTTGGTGCACACACATGTGTGCATGGATGCGTGTTCATGGTCATGTGCCAGTGTGTTTTTATATGAGCTCTGCAGTCATAAAGCCTCACGTCAGCCTGGCGCCCTCCGCCCTCTTCTCACACCCCATCGTCCTGCAGCTGATTACTCCCACCAAACACATTCATACACTTTATCCCAGCTGTCACAGTGCATACTCATTACCCCCTCTGCACCACCCAGCTGACTCCACGTGGACACAGCACACAGACTGCACCCGGCCAGCCCTCCCTGGACACGGCTGCATGGCCGGGGGCAGGGACAGACATGGAGGAAGGGAGCTACATTCACTGTAGCGTAACAAATGCTCTTATCACATGTGTTGTCCTCCATTTTATTTGGTGCTAAATAGAAAGACATATTATATTATTTTAAGTAAACCATTTGCACAAGAATATATATTATACGACTTTGATTAGACTGCTTGGTCAGTTTTTAGATATTCAAATATTTGAGAATCCGGAACTTTCAAAATATTTGGAATCAATGTGGTAGAGATTCTCATGTCACTAAATGACAATTGTCTGCTACATATGATAATGTAAATGGAGTATGCTGTTAAGAATATGTAACTAATAGAAGAATCATAACCAACCTGAGGAGGTATCTGCTGAGTATTGTGCTAAAACCAGATGGGTTGAATCCTGAATACTGATTGGCTGATAGCCGTGGTACTGTATAAGACATCACATCATTTTTACTGCACTAAATGCTTTGGAAACAGGTTTATAAATGCAATAAGGTGGTTTGTCATACATACATTACCAATATTTCACTGTGAAGCTCAGTATCCAGGCATTCCTTGCTGTGTCATGCATAATAACAGATTATAAACCGTTGAATATTGGTCATATACCACACCCCTTCCAGCCTTATTGCTTAATTACAAACCGGGTGTGTAAAACCCTTAACTTGCATTCCACATATATGAGTGACCAAAATCAAAATCGTGTCATACATAAGTTGTCTATATGCGTGTCTGTGAAGCTGGTAAATAATCCAGAAACCAATCACATACGACTACTGACGGAATTACTAAATTGTGACTTTTTGTCTCCATGGACTAACATGCAATTTCGCTTTATTTCTTTTTGCTCTATTTTTGGTGAATATGTAATCATTCCACGTACGAGCTGACTAAAAGGTTTCCGTGTTGGACGAGCAATGTGAAAATAACCGGACGGATTGGCAAAATGTGGTTGGATGAACCACATGAGCGCCCCTCATATTCCAAGGAGTCGTGGAGCTGCCAACAAGGCAGGGTTAGGGTGAACTGGATAGGTCCAATTTGGATGGTGAAAATGGGGTAAAAAAAAAGAAAATACAGAGGACGAAAACAAAATCCACATTGCCCGCAACTTTGACACGTTTTGGGTGAAATGGGTGAAATGCTGACTGTCTAATGTGTTATACTGTATATAAGAACATCCCTTAACTGTGGAATATTGGCAATATCCAACAGCCTCTTGTGCCGTACTGCTTGACTTAACATCTGGTCAATAGACATGGGACAGACAGGGAGAGAATAAAGTCCCTAAAACATTTTTGTTAGACGAGGGATCTATCCATCTTCACAACAAACCTGCTAGCTGCCACTGTCCGGCACCAGGTGAGCTGCAAGTCAATTGTTTGTGGTGGCTGGGGGTGGTGGGGGGAATGACACTGATCTGCTGCTGTCACAGAGAAACCAGCCTCTCTGCTTCATGAGACCACTGCTTTGAATCAACGTGTCAATCAATGAAATACTAAACACACAGACACAAGCAGACACACACACTCATGCACCACAAACAGACATTAGCATATAAGCACCTTTATGAGGAACCCTGTTTGTTTGGGCATGGACAGGAGGTAATAAGCAATGCTCATCAGTGGTGTGAGTATAAATTTCAGAAACGGGCATGTCAAAGACAGGCCATCTACATTGAAACCCTAGTCTGGTAGACATCTAGCTCAGTGTTGAAACACACCGAGGATGGGAACGCAGGTGAGAAAAGGAGGACACAGAAGTGAGAGCCATGTGAATACACTGGGACATAGGAGAGACAAGAGACGGATCAAAGATGGAGACAAGAAGGACAGAGAGAACAGAAAGGTGGACTGAGATCTGTCTCCCTGTAACCTGTCTCCCTGTAACCTGTCTCCCTGTAACCTGTCTGCCTGTAAACTGTCTCCCTGGGCAGAATTACAGCAGATTCCATTTCTTCCTGATGGTCTTAGCACAGCTCCTTATATAGACACCATTCCACTTTGTTACTAAGAGGGATAGCTAAGACCTTCCTTGTTAATTTTTTTATTAATATTTCTAGTTCTGAAATTGAAATGTGGCTTACTTTTTTTCTCTCATAAGCCCAGATTGAGCCATTTTTATATATTCCCTATGGTGGATGGGCTAATAATGGGTGATATTTTCCTTGATTAACATCAAATGTACTACGTAATGTGCAATGTCACCAATGGGTAAAATCAATCAAATTTATTTTATAAAGCCATTTTACATCAGAAGCTGTGTCAACGTGCTTTGACAGATAACTGGCTTTAAACAAGGTTCCTGCCATCCAGACAGGTAGTTCTTTATGTATTCAAAATATTATTGTAAACAAAAAACATTTAATTATGGAATGTATTTATGTCTACATTTATACAAACAGTCTAATCTCAATCGTTGTAAACGAAATAGGAAAGTAAAATAAATGTAACGAATGGAAGTCCATTTGTATCCTTGGTTGTTGCCTCTGCGTGTCCCCTGATGCAGAGTGCAACGCTTAAACGGTTGCTTTTAATTCATTACATCATTATGTCATCTCAAACTAATCTGCACAGTGGCCTCCATTGCTTTGACATGCAAATGGGGTAGAAAAATGCATAGGGGAAGGCGAGGGGAGGAGAGCGGGGGAAAAACAGCAATCATCACGTCTTGTCAACGGCGTGAAAATACACCCCCAAGCTGCAGCTTCCATTTCTCCCTCTCGTCTTTAACCATCTCTATTTCCCCCCTCCTCCTTCCTGGTCCCCCTCCTCAATCTCCTCCCTGGAAGCCGGCAGACACCCCAACAACGTAGCGGCCAGATCAAACACAGAAAACTGGAAAACACCGGCAATCTGTTGAGGACCAGCCTCCCTGTAGTGAGATGGTGCACAGCGCTGTGTGTGACGTGCACGTGCCGCACCGGCCTCATGGTCCTCCCCTTTCCCTCTGCACGTGCCCCTCATCTGCATATTCACAAAAAGGCCCCGTACCCGCCTCGCAGGCAGATGGCTGTCTTTCCCTCATCAGTAAACCGTTTCCTCCCTAAAGTCTGATCAGCACGCGCCAAGCTAGCGAGAGCCGGGGCCACACACACATTTAAATTGACTAACAAAAAACAACACACATACATCATTATGTACACTTATATACATCTATATTATATAAACACATATATATGTACAGACGCACGATACCAAAGTAAACGAGGAGAGACAGTAAATGTGGTGATGTGAGTTCGGCACATGTTCACCTAATTTGAGCCCCTCCCTCCTTCGTTTCCTCTTACATTCTCAATCTCAGCCCTCTCATCATCAGCCACCTGGTAACGAGCGGCCGGGATAATCCGCAGCCTCTAACCAATCAATCAGCAGCATCATAATCAGCAGCTTTGACACAGGAAAAAAACAGCACAACTCACCCCTCGTTCGTCTCCAGACTCCTCAGCTCAGGCTACACAGTAGGGTTGAGTCTTGATCAGGACTTGGGCTGCAGAAAATTGAACTATTTTACCAGAACAATAAAATTGAGATGGTACTTCATGCCATTATCGATTTAATATTGAACACATATGTTTTCTCTGCATAATAAATATATCTCAACATATAAAGCACCCCACCCACATATTGTCTCTCAGTCTGTCTCTCTTTCTCACGGTCTGTCTGTCCGTCAATCCTGCCAGTTGCGACAATGTGGGCACATGCGGCCGATACAGTGAGGATATTTATTAAAAAAGCACACATCTAGTGTAGAGGATATAAAACGCTGGCGAGTACGATATCCTTCAGATCTGTTGGACTGTGTGCTGGGGAGGGGTAGTGTGGGGGGGTAAGGGAGGGTCAAAGCTAAATGTTCTATAAAGAACAGGGGGACGAGATGACTTTTTTTCCCTCTTCTCTTTCCTGCCTCCCTCCCCTTTTCCTGCTCGTAGGCATTCCCTCTCCAGACTTAGCATCCTTTGAGGGGGTTAGCTGTCTCTGGTAGAGGAAGAGGTAACCGCGCCTAGCAGCCTTGTACATTTTTGCCTTGGGGGTGAGATAGCTGAAAAGTCATGTGCTATCATCACTTTTGAGGCATGCAGCAGAAAAAAGCAAAGACAAGAAAAACATACTGGTTTTACACAACCCCCAAAAAGATCTGATGCCGAATTTAACATAGGATTACACAAAACCCCTATTCTCTACCTGCGCGCAGAATCCCCATTCCGACAGAGATGGTGTGTGATTCCTCTCTCCAACTCCCTCACAAAGACACAGGGGTGTAGGAACTCCACACCAACCAGCCAGCTACTACCTGGAACCTCTGTTTAGCCCTATACAAACCCAAACCGCAGAGAGAATGCTATGTTGATACATTCAAATACGCAGGTGTCTCTTCACAGATATATAGAATAGTTAAAAGAGTACACGTGCAGCAGATGTTGTTCCCAGTGTGTGTGGTGTTTCAGTGTGTTAGGGAGCGACACAAGCGCAGACGATCAGAGCAGCTACACACCCGGTGCACCTGCGAGGCCCTTCTCACCTCATTCTGACTTTGTTCTGCTTCACTAAGAGTGGTCAGAAATCAAACAGACAGGTCTACCCAGGAGTCAGGGGGATCCATATCTGGCTGATATTAAGGGAGAGGTGGAGGGCTGGGGGGATCTGTTAGTGATACAGGGAGGTGTGTTGGACTGGAGGGGGGGTGTTATTATACAGGGGAATAGTGGAGGACGATGACCACCGAAGAGCACATGTAGCTGTGCTAGATAGCTATCTTCCAGGCCTGTAGAGGGAGACACTCCCAGGAAAACACAGCAGACTAAATCACTCATTAGACAGAGATGCTTTTGCTACACAACAACAGAAACAGCTCCGGTGCACTGTATAACACTGAAGAGATGGGACACGATAGTGTAGAAAGAGAAATTTCCAAATCACGGTGCAATTATTATTGTAACAGTCATCCAAATGAAGCAGAAGGACAAATCCAGCGGTCAATAGTGTGCGATGTGGCAGAAAGAACCCTCCATGTTGTCAATGAGGACAGACGCAGGATGTAGAGAACATGGCAGCTCTGTGTTGTAATGCATCACCCCAATGGAAACAATACTGTCACTACTACTCTTCATCATCAGCTTGAGCAAAATACCAGCCATGCATTGTCTTGGGGCAGAAAAGGAGTGTGTTTGTGAAAGTGCATGTGAGTTTACACTGTGCACAAAAATATGACTGTGTGTATTTGTGTGTGTGTGTGTGTGTCCTCCTCCAACAGCATCCATATTAAACAGTGTTGGAGGTGACTGTGCTTCCCTGGATGTCATGAATATAAGAGAAAGGATCCATCTTCCTGGAATACAATTTCACAGGTAGTGACAGTAAAACTGACTATCCCCTCTGACTGCAGAGAGAGAGCAGAGATGAAGAGCGGGGAGGCAGACACACAAGGAGAGGCTTAGACGGACGAGCTGCCAGCCATCTTATGAGTTGTAGTACATTGCTAGGTTTCTCTGCAGCATTCCATCTTTAACTTAGATATTGTGTGGTCCAGTTCCACTAAATCCTAACAAGGCTGATTGGTACTGTTTCATTCTATGCATGGTGACCTTATTGAAGATCCAGTTTCTACATATCAGACTTAATCAGATAAATTGATATATTTGGGCATTCTGCTGGTTGCTGTATTTTACACTGTTACAAGTCCAATACCTATATATAGGGTATATATGTATATGTATCATTTTACAGCTCCTTAAACCACAGAACCTTTCAGATCAAGAAACTGCAAAGTTTTGTAATATTTCTGTTTTCAAGTATATAACGATGGAGAGAAAAGAATGAGAAAAGTATGGTTCTTATTAAAAGAACAAAGTCCACATCCAGATACAGAGCTGAGCTGACGGAAAGTTCTGCTGTCAGCCAGGACAGAGGAGATATGCAAATCCATTATTAATATTTCCTTTCTCAACTGTTAGTGTGATATTACTTTTACATTAATTATCTGATGAAGATGAAACATATACATTACCTAATTTACGGTAAATTCCATTAAGGATGTGAGTGTTAAATACAGGTGGGAATTTTCACAATTATACCTGGTGTATCACTGATGTTAATTAATATCATTAACTAATCAAGGGGATTTTCTCCTGTTTGACTAAGAAGAAGCCAGCATATTTAACACCAAGCTCATTATCTTAATCACTCAATACATGAAGCATTAATTAGGGCAATTAAATTGAAATTAACACCAGCTCGAGAATATGGTGATTATTTAAAGCAAAGAAAAAAGTAGTGGTTTTAAAGAAAGACATTTGAGCTTACCTGACAATGAACAGATACATGTAAGCATTTCAAACAGCAAAAATAAATCAAATTATTTGTGGCCATTGGGACATGCCTAATGATAAATGACAGCTGTCTGAAAGGCCATGGCTGTCTCAAAGGATGCAGGGGAATATTCCCCATTGTCAAAGCAAATCATTCCGGCTCTGAACATAAGCAAGGAAAACAGTGTCAAGTTCAAGTTGAAGGAACAAAGTATTCAGGCTGAACAATTACAACAACAAAGGAAACATGGCACATGTATGGAAAAGCCAACCAGAGCAAAGATGACAACCAGCACAAACCAGATGCAGAGAGGATTACAGTACTCGAGTCGTGGATATATACTGGAGCTAGTCTTTTCTCTTGTTCTCTGCCTTCTTGGCCGGCGTTCACAGGAGAAACAAGACTTCCCCTACCAAGTTTATATCACTGAACACATTTTTCAATGTAAAACAACTACTCTAGTTCATTCGAAACCTATATATTTTTTGTATTAGTCTAAGGTAAACAAGGAGTGCTCTCCCTTTGTTAGCTGCCCATTGAAAACAGAACAGAGAAATACACAGCACTAATGTGAGCTGTTGTTGTTTCCACTCTCCCAGGTGGATTGCGGGGGCAGCACGTTACAGCCGATCATACAGTACGGGTTCAGGCAGAGCCCAGGAGTGTGAGTGTGGGTCCGGGGCGTCTCCTGGCCATTGCGTTCGCCTCAGCGGCTGGCCATCTCCTTTCCAGGCCTCTCCGCTGTGGAAGCAAGGCACGCTCAGTGGTCATGGCTTGATGGAAAACATGAGTGACAAGATTCATGGCTATCAGAGCAGCTGATGAAATGGTAGGTTGAGAGGATGATAAAAAAATTGGCCCTACTCTGTCTTCTTATTATTCAAAGAAGAGTCGGAAGATGAAGAATTTAGGTATGTCACAAGATGGAGAGAAAATAATAAATAACCATGACTGTCACCCCCTGTCTGTCCTCTAACCCTCAACCCCCTAAAGATATAAAAGGAGCAACAACACTAACCACGCTTAGCCTTGCCATCCATCCCCAAAAAACACCACAAAAACTGTAGATTTACCAGCAATATACTGTACCCAATTCAGAAATAAAAATTACTTTGGAAAATTACTGTAAAAAATTATTCATATATTTAATTAATAACTCGTAAAAACATATTAGTTAAATTATTGTGAGAAATAAAATGTTGAAATATTAAGGATGCTCGGAAACAAGTAATACAATTAATGAACATATATTCTTTTAAATAAGCAACACATTATAACGTGACAATATAAATTCAAAATATATACTAAATATAATAAAACAGAATTGTTTAATTTCTGCTGAATAATTTTTATATTTACTCATAGATTAGCTAACATGTAGTGTTTCTCTCAAAGATTCGACAGATTCTTTTGTTGGGTTCTTACTGGTGTAGCAATGATTCCATCCCGGTTGGTTATGGTTTGGGGACACGCAAGGAATTTACTGGAGTCCGATCGGGCTCTGGCTTTGGCAATCTGGCCAGTGCCTAACTGTAACAGCCTTTTTCACTTTTCGTTCCCTCAGTGGGCTGAAGTGATTCATAACAGACATATCCGTACATGAAACACACTGTCATGTTACAACAAGCCATTCATATTTCATCAGACTTGGAAATTTTCAGAATCATCCCAAAAATTGTTTATATATTTTCAATAATTTACATCAAATATAAAAAATACTATTTTAATGTTTAATTGTTTATTTAAATTGTAGTTCAGCAAAAACACCTCCACATACTTAACTGTTCATATATTATTATAACATCGGCTGATGAATTTATATTTCATCTTTAATTTAAATACCAATAAAACAATTAATATATAAGAACAATTATAATAAAATATTTAAAATTATTTCATATTCATGACTCTTAAATGTTATATTGTATTTGTTAACATATTATTTTCTATCAGAGTCCATACTATAAATATGAATAAATTATTCAACTTAATTGTTAATTTTTTTATATATTTATTGAAGAGATATTAGCACTTGTTATCTTATGTGGCTTTTCAAATATAGATCTCATGGAGACACATTTTTGGAATACCATTGTGTAAAAATGTTTACTTTACCCTATGTGCTTTGCGGTAAATGCTGGGTTGGTTTACTAAGATATGAACCGGAATGGAAATGGCACAAGTCATCACCTGTGCTCTGCTGTGGCCAGCTGGGTTGGTGATTCTCAGAAGAGAGGGGCTTCTTTGCTCCAGGGGAAGGAGATGGCTGTACTGTGTGTTTGTTGGGGAGAGGGTGAGCGAAGGGGCAGGCTTGATCCTGATGCGTCCCAGATTCCTCCAAAAGCCCATTGTCCATTTATTCCGTAAAAACACTTCACTACGAGAAGACTGCTCGCAAAAACATTTAGAAATGACTTATCGTCTGAGATCAACACACAGGACATTGTCCCCTTTCTTTGAGCTCTTCTAAACAGATCATTGCTGATAATGATCACCAGAAAACACAGGACAGCATGAAACGAAAAAAACTTTACAAAGTGGGTTGTGTGTAGGAAAAAACTTTCCAATATCAATGTATTTACAAAAGAAATGCTACTTGAATTAGACATGTTACTCGAGGCACAGAGACAGTAACCACCGTGTGTCCACCTGGGTTTGGATAATCTTTTCAAACAGCTGAAAGAGTCAAAACCAGAACCCTAACAGCAAACATGCTTAAGCTAGAAAACAGAACAGCCAGATAGATTATGACAGTGACATAGGTAAACCATAGCCCCTGCCAGTCTCACAACACACAGCACCATGTTATGATACAGCAATCTAGCATTGCCTTGCCTGGGTCAAGGGACTCTGGTGCAAAGCAGAGAACAGATTCTAAACCATGTAGTTTACCAAGAGAAACAAAGCCATTAACTATATATATATATTTTAATCAATATATCAGAGTAACATTTGCTTTGGGAAGATCTTAAATCATTCAAGTATTTTCTTACTATTGTCTTTAATCATTCTTCATTTATTTATTTATTACAATATTGTTATTGTTAATATTTTTTTGATATTTGAAAAATATGAACTAACCTACACCCAGTTTTAATGGTAGACCATTTAAAAATCAGACAGTATCACAGCAACTTAGAGTGTCTGCAAAATGACAAAAATGTAAATGTAAAGCTAAAATGGTATCCGAACATCCTCTGACTTTCATACAAACTATATCAGTATAATATTTGTTTTTGCAGCAGGGCGACAGTGCTACCAGGTAAGGTAGTTAATCATAAAGGAGGAGATTCAACCTTCCTATGCCAGTGAGAGGTGGATAAGAAAGGTGCCATTACCTTAAAATAAGCACAGGGGTCTTCTCAGCCAGAGATGTAGCAGAAGAGCGTCTGGCAGAAAAGGCTGTGCATGGGCCTGGGGTGAAGCCATGTTCACTTTGCAATTCTTTAAGCTCACTGGAGCTGAAAAACACAAGAACACACAAGAGAGGGAGAGAGTTATAAGATTTCCGATGTCGCCATTTTTCAAGTGTATTCTATATTTTCCATAAATTGTGGAATCATTATAAATCTTGAGTTTGGGGCACAGGGACTGTGCAGACAGGGAAAAAATTGGGACATATGACAAATGAAACATTATTATTCACATCAATTTATATATTGTTTCCACGTCCCTTCTTTGGATAAACAGTTTGAATGGCCATCTTTCCCGGAGCATTTTGAGACTGAAAAATTATAACACTGACTTTAATATTTTTAATGCACCTCCTTGTTAACTGGATTGTATGTATGTGAAATTAAGTGTATTCCGAGTGTGTGTGCGCACGTTTGTGTGTGTGTAAGTGGATGGATGTGTGTAGCAAGAGTGTGTTTGATGCAAGTGTGCATTTAGGAGGTGACAGACTACCCGGGGAGGGGGGCGCAGCAAAATAGGGCTTTTCTTTCATTATTCTGTCTTTTTTTTGTGGGGTGACCTGATGCCTGTACTGCAGGGACCCCAAGGGGACAGCACAGGATAGATGAGAGATGCGCAAGGATAGCGAGAGCAACAGGGAGCGATGAGGATCCAGAGCGAGTTGGAGGAAGAATGAGCAATGAAGACAGGGGGAAGAATCAGACAGGAGGACTCTTATTAATGCCAAATCCACCAGACACCGAATCTGAAAGATCTCTGCGGCGCTAACCAGCCTGAATCACCCGCCTGCCTCTCGGCACAAATGGGGCTGGGTCCAGACAGAGCAGTGCTGGGAGAGAACAGGATCAAACGGCGCACAAGCTCACACATAACAAAACAAATACGCAGCAAAACAAACGCCGCCGTCCTGCCCGTGCAAAACTCACACTAAATGAACACCAAAGTGTTCTTGAGGGCTATACAAAGTCAATGTCTTCGTAATGATGTCCCCTTTTCTCTGTCCCTGTTTTTATTTAAATCAGACCAGTCACACGCCAAGGACGTTTGGGCTGTGGTTAGGCTCTGTTGCGTTGTTGTTGTTTTTAGCTTTTTTATTCCTGTCTGCAATGAAGGGTCTGAATGGCGTCTGAGATAAATGTGCAGACAGTGTAGTGGGTTATCCTTGAGCTTCTCATGTCAGGCCATACCAATTCATTTCATATTCAGCAGAATGCCTGTTCACTGCAGGGGGCTCATGGAGCTACCTATACCACTCCCCCCTTTTCTCTTTGATTCGGCTCATTTGAGCGTCGCGGTCCCCAGCAGCTTGTTAGAACTGCCACCTCGGTGACTCTGCCCCCTGGATGAGAAAGGGAGGGAGGGGGAGTGTTAGAAGGACAGGGAGGCAGGCTGGGGAGGCAGGCAGGCAGGGAGGCCTCCCCAAGAGCTGTCTCAAGTCACGGGTGAGCAAGCCTGGCTCAGTGTGACACTGGAGAAACCTGACCATTGCCCACCATCTACTGGCTGAACAGGGGTACTTCAGGTAGCTTTATTGGGAACAAGGGAGAGGATAGTAGTCTCTATCAGATATCCAAATATCTATTCATCCTTATGATAATCTTTTTGTTTGTATCTTCGAAATCCCTGTCTTACAAGTCATCAGAAGTAATCAATTGTTCCCAGACTTTATCATACTGCAGTTAAAATCAATTACATTACAGAAATCATTTTAGTTTTTCTGGTATGCTTATTTATTTTTTTACCCTACCTACCGATGAATTACACAAAAGTGCTGAATTTAAAGAAAATATGTGACTGTCTAATAATGTAGCTTTTGTATGATGCTTTTGGCATTTTTAGTGTTGTAGTAAATCTATGGCTGTTGGCTTTCCCCCCTACATACACTATTCCTGCTCTAAGTAATTTTGTGGGTTGAGAAAAGGCAGACGCAAGGATCAGTGTTTCCTCTCAAGCATTTATGAAAACGAATTGTTAAGCAAACTGTTTAAAAAAATAACATCTTACAAGAGCAAACACAGAGTTTGAATTCAAAACGAGCCTGCTCAATTTTTATTATTTCTGACAAGGTGCAAAAAATTATCCCTTTAGGTCAAAGGGACAAGAGACATAACTGCCTCAATTACCCATAATGGCTCACATATGTAGCCATGGCCTACATTTTGCCTCAATCAATTTCAAACGCTCAAATTCATACGTATTAGACATGTGAGAGAGCAGGCGTCCGTTTACACGGTCAAAGACAGGAGAGTGTGAATTCATAAAAAAATGAAATCATTGTGTTTCAACCTTTCTATTTCCCAAGGTCATTTTCATTTATAACGACGTGATGTGAGATGGAGACTAGACCCAGGCTGAAATGCATAAAGCGATTTGGACAAATGGCTTGCAATTTGTGGATGAGGGGAACAACAAATTCAGCACCTGTGCTTTGCCTCAACTTTGGAAGTCTGACTAGAGATCCAAGTGAGCCAAAACCTTGGGGCTCCGCCGATGAAAAGGGACAGAAGATGACCGACATTAGGACAGAAGGGGGAGGTCTAAAGTGCACAGAGACAGCGAGACAGACAGACTGCGTAGGACACACCTATTCACCTATTTAACAATTTATTTTTCCTTCTATGTATAAAATGTAGGCACCATTACAGAATCTCTCAGCACCCCGCGCCCCATCTACACCCCATGAAAAATAAATCTAAATTTTCCATCCCCAGCACAGAGAGATGTTACCCTCCTGCAGGCTCCCCCAGCCCTTCTCATTCTGACACACTCATTTTTTCTTCAACCAAGGCTCCATTTTGGAATGAGTTCTGATCAGTGTTTCTAACAATTGGCATTCCACTATGAGAAAATGGAGGAGAACTTTTCACAGGGTGAACGTAGAGAGCTAATAAAAATAACAAGGGAAAGAGAAAACAATCATGTATTCCACAAGATAATGGTAAAATCTGGTAGTGCTGGATGAGGATGATATTTGATAGTAGATGGATGAGGGTGATATTTGATAGTGGATGGATGAGGGTGATATTTGAGAAGAGGAGGGATGATGGTGATATTTGATAGTGGATGGATGAGGGTGATATTTGATAGGGGTTGTGTGAGGGTGATATTTTAAAGTTGATGGATGAGGGTAATATCATAGGGGCTGAATGAGGGTGATATAAGATAGTGGTCGGACACATACACTCAACTGGCTTTAACCTCAGTAACAGATACATTA
The DNA here is from genome assembly GCA_016801145.1 of Umbra pygmaea. Classification (NCBI taxonomy): domain Eukaryota; kingdom Metazoa; phylum Chordata; class Actinopteri; order Esociformes; family Umbridae; genus Umbra; species Umbra pygmaea. The sequence goes on along the minus strand of JACXGM010003135.1, from coordinate 10,018 downwards.
TCAAGTTAAAGTACTGTAAGTAAGAAGAAGAAGAATGCAGGAACTCAGAATGTGGCAGAAATGAGCACCATACATTTCACTGAAATTACAACAACATGTCTTTAATTGACAACATATGGAGTAAAGGATGGGTGTGTTCGGACTCTTGCAGGTGCACAGTAGAAACAATTTGGGAGATTGAGGATTTATTTACTCTACATGACAATTCATTGCTACCAGTTAGGTACCGACAACCAGTATTGTTGCTAACGATGGTAAAAGCCTTGGAATTGATAATAAGCTGGTTTCGTCAGTTAATGCACTGGGTCTAAACTAATGCCGCAGCTATGGTTAGTATCCAAACAACAAAATGAAGGTGTGAGAACATTTCCCATTATACCAACATTACATATGTCTTCCAATGAGAGTACCTCAACATTGCAATACGATATTTTACCAGGGACAGTGAGGGCAATCACAGCGTGGCTGAGTGGAACTGCTTTCCACAGTGATTGGGTCAGTGGTCATGTCAGAGCTGAGTGGACAGAGAGGCCTGGCAATCTGAGCTCTTTACCCTGGGCTCAGGGACAGGAAGCAGAGAGATGGACAAGGTTTTGGGGGAACGTTAATGGTGGTTAAGACGACATTGAGGATTGGGGAGATAGCAATGTTAATTACAGCTTAGCTGCTGCGCGCCACTCTTTTCTGGCTCTGAATAAAATAAGTTTTCATTAGTGGTGTCGAGGAGATCAGCGGTTATCAGCACCTCCGGAGCGACGGGGGGAAAACAATCACATATTCTTTCACATACTTTCTCCATCTAATTTCCGACCGTGCATTTCGGAATGAAATTAATTTCCTCAGCTATCTAATAAATCAGAAACAAGTGATTGCTGTTGGTGCCAATCCAGGCAGGCACGATGAGATCTTCTCCAGTTCCTGTTCACGCAGAATGAATTGTGTCATCTTGCAGTCCCCGCTGCAAGCTGAGAAACGTCACCCAGAGTGGACTGTAAGTCGTGCCAGGGATCCCCCTCCAGCGGTGCACTGCCAATGCCTCCCTCCTCCCTCTTCCTCTATCTCCCCCTGCACAGGGCCTTCACACTATTCTGAGACAGCGTCTCACGCAGAGGAATGCTTTATTGGTCAAATCTTTACCATCAGGGTAAAAGCTATGCCGCATTCTGACACATTCAAATTTCTCACCGCGCCAAATGAATAGTTTATCTTGCTTTCATCCTTGTACTTCTTTGTTACTTACTACTTGTTCTGGGTAATCCACCCCATTGGTTTATCCTAGTATTACCTACTCTGCATGCTAAAGGAGCTCTGTATTATGGCTTCATGATTCATAGGCCTATATTCCGTGTCATATGCTACATTATAAATGCAGTATCTTGTAAGATTCCATGCATGTTTTCTGCTTGGCTTCCTTTTGAATCAACTGGGGGGGGGTTTGAACATCAGCTATATGCTAAGATGCCCCAGGCTACCTCGGCAAGGTTACAGAGCATTAAGAGTCTGAAAGCACATCCAGGGAGGTGAGGGGTGCCTGTGAGGGTGAACCAATACCCCGGTCCTCCATTCTGGGCTGGAGCTCTTAGATAGATTCTTCAGAGAGTTGGGGGTGGCGGCAGCGTGAAGAGAAAAGGAAGGGTTAAACGATGGTGTTGTAAAACATTTATCCGCTTCAGATGGAACGATAGATATCCCGGACCCATTCCCTGCCATTACAGAATTACCCTAACTGCTGCCTTACCGTGGCTGAGCTGAGAGGCCACGTCGAATTCCTTCCCACCAGCCTATTGATTTTCATGCCCAGAGACAGCGTGCTCCCAAAGAGCAGTAAATGATAGGACATTTACAGGGAATTACACCTGCACTGGAAACTTTACAGGGACATGGGTGTCACCGATCGTTCTTACAGACAACTCCTTCCTCGACCGAGAAACTGTACGAAGCTCAATCTGGTCCATTCAAGCACAACACATTCTTAGATGCAGTAGAAACACCCACATACTACAAACAGTATATCAGTTTCCGTGTAGTGTAAAGCGACACCCTCATCACTATGGAATAACAGCCGACAACAGATATTACAATGTTGCGCGACATAGCAATAGATACTGCAACAAAGTGGCCCAATATAATAATAATAATAATAATAATAATAATAATAATAATAATAATAATAATAATAATAATAATAATAATGTGGTTTATTTAATGGGGCCTTTCATAACACTCAAGGTCACCGCACAAGCAATATACATAAGACAAATCACAACAAACAAGCTGCATATACAGATACAGTGAAGTAAAAACTCAATAAAACATATTCTAAAAAGCCTGTATAAAAAGATGTGTCTTAAGACACATTTTAAAAGTCAGCAAGCAATAGCTATTAGGTGCCACAGGAGAAATTGATGATGAAGATCTCAGAGCATGTGAAGGAGTGTAAACATGGAGAAGTTGAGTAAGGTATTAGGGTGCAAGATTATGAAGTGCCTTATAGGTAAGTAGCAAGATCTTGAATTCAACTCTATACTTTATGTCTGTCCCACAGCTTGGTACCAGAGCTCACCTTAAGAAGACCACTCAGAAGAAGAAGGCAAGGGGGCTGATAGATAACCTTGTACCTAGGCTTTGGTGCACAGTGCATAGGAGCCTGGAAATCCTTTGTTAAATCAAGTTTCTGCCATTTTTTCATTTTAGCCAATACATACAGGACATAAACAGCAGCATAAAAGACACATTCAAGGGAGGCTGAGGTGGGAGATGAAGTTTGTACATTGAGCCAATGCAAATTCCACGGCAATTTCTTGCAGTATTCATATACCACATTTAAAGCGAAGCTTCACCAGAACTTCCTCAAATTCGGGAAGAAAACCAAAGATTATGTGAGATATTTAGAGATGCGAGAATCTATTTTTGTAATTATTATTTATATAGCCATTCTTTTTTCAAACATCAGACTTCAAAAAAAATTGAGGGCTTCATTAAAACTAATCAAATGGTCAACATCGGGACATCAACTTAGACCCTGGAGAATCCCTATTGGTATTAGTAATGAGCGGGAATCAAGACATCTATTCTTAGCATACTGTTCAGTATTCCAGCATTTATATCAGCCCATCTCTCATGGAAGAGCATTTATTAGCTTCCAACTGTGTGCTGAGTGGAATCTGCCTCTTTTTTTTTTTCAAGGTTTGATCCATTGCCATCAATCCACACAGTATCCATGCGTTTGTGTGTGGGTCATTGTATCCAAGGATTTGTATGGTACTGACCATATCAATGTATTTGTACACATCACAATGTTTACTGGTCTTATTTACTGTTTAAGAGTGTGTGTTTGTACATGGGTATTTCATACAGACTTTGAAGCAGCATCGTTTACAATAGCTTGTGTCATGTAAACGTTACTGAGGCAAAAGCCCAGAGGATAGAGGTTATGGTAGAGAGGAAGACTCAGTAAAAAGTCTTAATAACTAAAGCCCTGAGGATAGAGATTAATACGGTAGAGGGGAAAACTCAGTCAAAAGGAGACTGTCTTCTTTTAACATTTCATACATTCCTGAAACAATAGAGGAAGAACAATGTGACAAGTGTAGACGTAGGTTACTGTATAAGCTGTTGATGAACCAAATGACACAAATACAGCATGTTACTTCTTTAAGAACAAGAACACAGAATGGTAGAATCAAGGTGGGATGACTAATAAAACTATCTTTTCTCTGTGACACCTGGCTGTATATGTTTTAATTTAATGTGTTACCCTGCTCTGCTCTCGGCTTGTAAAACTGCCTCTCAACACCAGCCTTTGCTGACCTCAAAACAGCCTCTCAAACATGAAAGGTTGTTTGTCAGTACCAGGTTGGACTAACTAACACTGCGTATTGGCTCCCTTGTGTGTGTGTCTGTATTTGTCAATGTGTTTGTGCATTAGCAGATTGATAAACAACCTTCAAACCCACAGTGTCAGAAAATGACAAGAACAAACAAACACACACACACCGGTGGGGCTTTGCAAACTGACCCGATGAGCTAATTCGATCATTCCCAGCAATGAGAGGTGTGTATCTTCCATTGACCTCAGTGTCTGTCTGGCTGACTGCACAACCAACCACCATCCAAGTTGAACTTGACCTCTCACCTCTAACACTTGACCTCTGAGGTCCCAGCTGACTGATTCAGGTTGAGTTGGGGGGACAGCTGTGTGGGATGGAACCATAAGCTACAGACTCCAGTCTGACACAGAGATAAATTCAATTGCTACAAATTAGTGTCTAAGCAGTTGAAAATCACTCATTGTGCTAACCCCCCACCCAAACATATAGAAGATTGGTTGCCAACCTTTTATGTTAATATACCACCAACTTAATGTTGTTCTAACTGAAAGCCCCTTTAGGTACACCATCAGTCATCCTATGATCCAATGGGTCTTGTAGTTACCCCTGTGGATAGACCCCAGAAACCCCAGTACCCCTGGTTAAGAACCAGCACTCCAATGTAGAACATGGATGGTGGCTCAGTAAAGCCTTCTCAATTTCAGCCCTTCTACAGGACACTCAAAATATCAGCCACAGTGCGCAAAGTTGCTAGCTCCTCTCAATAACTCTCTATTTTTGATACATATTACTGTGGTCATTATTTTCAATGTTTGTGTCCTGCACTGTCAAACGGACTGCGAATTTGATGTATGAAAACTGTCCATCACTTAAATCCTTCCCCAGGAAAGCCAATGAGTGGCCTGGGTGTGTGGTGTGTTTCCCTGCAGGTGTCCAGACAGAGACGGATGGGGGGCTGCAGCTCTGGCCGTGGGGAGCTCAGGACAGGTTACAAATAGGACGGAGAGAGAAGAGATGAACCTGTGAAAAAAGCCGGTCTTCCACAGAGCTACTCATCCACTAACTGTCATTTCAGCAGATTGGACTAGAATCAAGGATAAAAACAAGCCAGAGTGCAGTATGCTCAATAGGGTGCTGCTGAATAGGATTTAATAGTGAGAAGCGGCTACAGGGATTTATTGGGATATCCTGCACAAAACCCAATCTCATTTCTGAGGATAAATAATGTAGATGACCTGGTAAATCAGACGGTCAATTACATTAAATGATTTCTATGAGCAGTGGGACGTAGAATTTTACTGTTAAATGAAAATGCTATGTCTAAACCTGGCTTTTCTATAACTTTCTCTACTCTTCTTTCTGTGTAATGATAAATGAATGCTCCGTTATGCACAAAGTTGAGTTGTTTAGCAATAGACTACATGTAAAATAAGGATTATATAATCTAAATACAGCAAATTGTTTCGATTTAAAATTACATTTGGAATTATCATTTAATATTAAGAAATGTTTGCAAAGTTTTTCAACACTTGTGTCATTCAGCTTACCATCAAGCCGTCTTCAGAGGGCCTTCCACGTGGCGCAGTGTTCTAAGTTGCTGTCTCAATGGCATCATGCCAGCCAAGGTTTGAATCCTGGTTAAGACATTAATATGACAAAGAAACATTTCTAAACAGTATTGTCAAAGAAAAATTGGTAAATGGTATGGTCAAAGACAAATTGGTAAATGGTATTGTCAAAGACAAATTGGTAAATGCTATTGTCAAAGAAAAATTGGTAAATGGAATTGTCCTGCTGATTGCCATTGAAGGGACAAGGATTCCTTTCAATTAAAGATTTACATAATAAATAATACACTGTAGTTACCAGCTATTGTCAATAGACATTGTGATGTTGTGACCGTAATAATAACCCTACACCCTCGCTCAAATGTACATAACATTATGTATATTAAATGTACATAACAAATAACTACAAATTAGCTTTAGAATGCATTTAAGTTGAACAGTGTACAATTATAAAATCTTTCATAGGTTGGCACTGTCATCTGAACCCTCTTGAACAAATTTCATGTTTGTTCTTTGAAAAAGTCTTAGTAACAAAATTTCTGTATTAACATTGATAAAGTATTAACTTAGTTTTGATTTAAAAATAATTCCTATAACAAAATATATGCCCCAATGAGTCATTTTACATTTCCTAATCATCATTTGACCCATATCAACCATATCGAAATCCTGTAAGAGAATTTGACCGGAAAATATTACTGGATTGGTTCCTATACAAATCGCATAAGAAAAGCCCAAACAAACTACTTGCATCCTAAAACCGTTCTAATATAATGTGAGTCCTATAGAAACCTATTATTGTAGAAAATCCTCATGGACTGTTTTACTAGGGGTGTACAATATGTCATTGTTTCAATGATTGTACTGAGTGCATTCAGCAGATCATTGGTCCAGCAAGTAGACTTTTTATTTGGGCCAATTCAAGTTATGTTACACTGCTATCCTATTTGAAATAATTATTGCATTAAGAAAACTTTGGCTACCTAGGACATGATAATATACTTCTGCCCCTTTTTCTGCTTAGTTGACTTTCTAACTTGTTTATGTCGCAACCCTAAATCGAGATGATTGGATAATAAAACTGTGTACTTTGTATGGGAACACTGCGCTACAGTGAAACGTGACAGAATGCTCCACCTGAAAAATGAGAGCTTCAGACTCGACGGCTATACGGCAGAGGAAGAGGTATGTCATAGGAGATTCCTGGAAGCATGGCTGGGAAATAGGCGTTTTATGCGGTTTGTTTGGAGAGCACTTCCGCCAATGCCTTATGGAAGCCCAACAAGAGGGTATGCGCCTTGGGACTACTGTAGCCAAAATGTCCAGGGTGATTGCCCACAAGGTAGGGCTCCCCTTCAGGGGCCTAGGGTTTCCCAGTTTTCTGCCAGTTCTGTTACATCCCCTAGCGTTAGAGCTCCTAGACCTCCAGTCATGTCCCCTAGCTCCTCTAGCTGTAGTGCCAGTCTCCCTTGTACTCAGGTCCAGGGTGGCAGTCTGCCTAGTAGGGCTCCTTTTCTGAGTATTAGTACCTCTGGGTCTATTTCCAGCCCTCTGAGTCTCACCAGTTCGGTTAGTCACCATTAGCTCTAGCTCCCCATCCAGAATCCCTTCTACTCAGGTCCAGGGTGGCAGTCTACCTAGTAGGGTCCAACTTCCCAAGATGGCCAATGGTCCTCCCAAGATGGCTGACGGTCCACCCAAGGAAATCTTTGGGGGGGCTATGGGGGGTGGCACCCCCATTTGGCAGCCCTGTCCCAGACGAGGACCTGGAGGAACTATTCCTGTCTCCATCGCCAGGGTTTGAAGACCCTGCACTACCGGTCCTCGAGGCCGAAACCCCTGCTCTGCCGGCCCTCCAGGACAAGGACGTGGAGGAACTATTTCTCCCTCCACCACCGGAGTTTGACGACCCTGCTCCGCCTGCTTCAGGATCCCCCTCTGGGACTGAGCTTCCTGGGTCCTCCACAGCGCCTGACGCAGGGCCCCCTGTTCCACCTGACCCCAGGGTCCCTGCCCTGCCTGTACCAGGGGCCTCGCCCCCCTATTCCCTGCATGGCCTCCTGAGGCCGCCCGCAGACCCTCCGCCTGGGTGAGTACTTTGGTGGGGGCATTGTCTGTTGGGTGGGGTTTCTGTACAGTATCTACTGAGGGGGATATTATCATCAGATGATTGTAACTCGTAGTCAATTTTATTAGTTCAGTGTATTGATAGCTAGTAGGCCAAAGGCTAAGCTAGCTAGCAAGTCTTCTTTGTGCAATTGTGTGATCATTTCAACTTCACTTCAGGGCACGCCAGGGCATATACCTCATGGACACTATTGTGACTGGTTTTAAATGTTAAAAGTTTTGTTGTATTAGGACTAGCTACTAGTTTACTTGCTTATGATCAATTCTGGGCTTCCGGGACTCTAGCCCCGGGTGTTATTTCATCAGACTGAATGTTCTGCGAGCTGACAAACACAGCGATGGTGTGAGATCCTCTCCGGAAGGTTCCATCAACTCTCGGATCTCCAAACAGACCACTGCTACTCAACATAATCCTCACGCACCTGAACGCAGCACACATCCTAGATCCAAATCACCGGAATACTAAACACCTGCGCCTTGTTCCCCACCTGTATTTAAACATGCCTGTTTGGTTGCCTCATTGCAAGGTATTGTCTATTGTATTGCATGCTGAGCGTTTATCTGGATTTTGATTATTGGTGTACCAAATGTCTTTGTTCCTCTGACCTTGATTTTTCTATTTTGCCTGAAGTACTTCTGCCTGTGTGTATGACCCCTGCCTGAATATTTGGATTGCCCCTTGGAAAACGAATTGTTGCTTTGTTCTGCAACCATTGTGTACCGACCCTTGCCTGCCTTTGATTACGATTCTGGATTGTGTTCATTTACCTGCCCTTCCATTGCACTGGTTTCGGAATATTCAACCCAGCATTTCAATTAAACTGTCTTCTCATTACTACAGAGTGTTGGTGATCGTTACAGATGGAATCAACATTTGCAAGGCGGGTCTACAGTGCTTTGCGAAGCAGGAGAGATCGTCCATATCTATCAATGAATATTAACAGGCACTGCGTTTTTGAATTTCAATCTAGTAGGCAGTTGCAAATTTGTTTCCTAAAATGATTGAACTTTGTTCATACTTCTAGAGGACAAGCAAGAGAAAAAGTTCAGTCCTGTTTTCCCGGACTCAGCCACACAGTGTCATGCCCAGCCCAGTGTATTTGATAATCTGTTGCTGTGATATTCTGTTGCTGACATTTTGTTTGTGAGTATTCTCTGTTTTAGCTTCAGTGTCTACGCCACTGGAAGAGCATAGTATTAGCTAGGATATATATTTGTTATGCAACTCACCCTCCTTTTTTCTGAGCCCTGGTAGATTTTAAAGTCTGGTGATGCGCCTGTATGACATTCATCAGTCTAGAGTAATCTTTTTAAATACTAAATGTAAATACTGATGGAAAATGATTTATTTACTCTGGAATATTACTTTAAGAACAGTGTCATAACCTGACAGATTATCTAGGTTAAAGGCAAATGTTTTTTTATTATGTCTAATAAATTCCTAATTTCTACATTTTTGTGTTTGTATATTTTTGTTCTTGGCGTGGCTGCAGCAGTGGTGCCGTGCTGTACTGTGATTGGATTAATAATGGGACAAGGTAGGTTCAGTATGGGAAAAATCAATTTAGCCCAAAATATGGGATGTTCCGGCTAATACGGGAAAGTTGGCAACCCTATTAGTGAAGAACTTAGTAAGTAAAAAGTTTATCAGCCACAATTCAATGCAAAATGTAGTCAAATTTCTAATACCTGTGGCTGCAAAATGTGTCAGACTCCCGAACCGGTTGCGCTCAGTACAGACAGACGGTGTAGGGACTGTGAACATAGATGTCACATGAGTAAGATACATTTAGGTATTTTCTAATTTTAGAGAAGTGGTGTCTGATTATGTATTTCACATCTAACACTTACTATAGACTTTGTTCACACACAAAAAAAAGAAGCTAGTGCTACAGTAGCTAGCTAGCAACATCACAGCAGTAGTAACTCATCCAACTGTAACTTATCAAAACAGCTAATGTTAGCAAGCAAAATTTAACTTAGTCTATAATTAATTTTCACTTGAATGTGGACAAATTTGTATAGGTACTATCCTAAAGAAGTGCCTCTTTCTCCGTACTATAGATGGATATCCAAAAGGAATTTCTATCAAATGTGGACATAGATAATTGCAGAAGCCAGTTGAGAGATCGAAGCCTATTAAACAGGTAGCTTCACTGTATTCTGACTGACAGTTTCTACATGCTCTGGCTCTGACTGCATTGCCCACTTCAATACAGCCCTAAATCATATTAAATACATTCTGAGGGAACTATTTTGTAAAACCAAAAAATGTCCAATATGAACGTATGAGAGGGTCAATTACATTTGTCGGGAACTAAATTGAACACTCGAATAACGTTCAATATGAACATTAGAAGATCGTGGACGGGCGTATAAATCCGCGACTTGCATGCCAGTGTTCGCGAGTTCAAATCCAGACCGGAACTTTTTGTGTTTTGTTCTACAGACACGCGATTTTCGGTTTTTGTAATGTTAACCCTAACCTTAATT
>JACXGM010003134.1:30756-43578 GCA_016801145.1 Umbra pygmaea | reverse complement strand
CATACATGCACACACAGGATTCATACATGCACACACAGGATTCATACATTCAGAAAAAATGCACAGGACACGATTCAGAAATGTACTTCTAATGCACACACAAATATAACTTGATTTACAAACTGCTTGCGGTCTGTGAACGTCACTGCATTTGTGTGTGAATTTTGAGACTCCCCTGACGTGGCTCGACACACAATTGCGTTTTTTTCTACAGGGAATGATCTGCAACCAATCAGATATCTCCCTTGTTTTAGCCAATCACAAGAACGCACCCTAGGTGGGGGGATTGTTTACTTATAAGCCAATCACATGATCCGCCAAAAAAGCAGCCCCAATGGCAACAAACAAGCAGTAAAAGAGAGGGGTTCCAGATGATTTCTCTCTGTAAAGGTAAATAAAATAATATGTCTTATCAATGTATATAATTATTAATTTTTTTTTAAACGCACACGACAGGATTCAAACCGATAACCTACCAAACATAAGGCAGCGACACTACCGCTGCCCTATTCCAAACGTATTGTCCACAAGATCATTTAAAAGATATGACTATGCAATTTTATGTTGCAGCAACACATTTTTATTAGTCTTTACATTAGTGAATCAACTTAAATATTAAAATGTATAATGTAATGTAATGTCTTTCATTGCTGAATTTTGAGCAGAAAATGCTTAGCAGAGGCAGAGAAAACAGTTGTCCTTCCATCGGTAATGTTAATCTTAGTTAAACACTCGCGGCTCGCGGCTCCCGGCGCTGTTTGAACGCGTTCATGTGATTGGCTTATAAGTAAACAATCCCCCCACCTAGGGTGCATTCTTGTGATTGGCTAAAACAAGGGAGATATCTGATTGGTAGCAGATCATTCCCTGTTGAAAAAAAGGCATTTGTGTGTCGAGCCACGTCAGGGGAGTCTCAAAATTCACACACAAATGCAGTGACGTTCACAGACCGCAAGCAGATTGTAAATTAAGATATATTTGTGTGTGCATCAGAAATACATTTCTGAATCGTGTCCGGTGCATTTCTGAATCTTGTGTGCAATAGTAAATTTTGTTTGCCTTCTGAATTGTGTGTGTATTTATAAATTTTGTGTGTACATTTGTGAATTTTGTGTGCATTTCTGTATCCTGTGTGTGTATTTATGAATCATGTGTGTGTATTTATGAATCGTGTGTGTATTTATGAATCATGTGTGTGCATGTATGAATCATGAGTGCATGTATGAATCCTGTGTGTGCATTTATCTTTATTGAGACTCTTTTAGCTCCATAATCTAATGGTACATCCTAATCTACAGGTACTACCATCTAATGGTACATCTTAATCCACAGGTACAACTATCTAATGGTACATCCTAATCTACAGGTACTAACATCTAATGGTACATCCTAATCTACAGGTACTACCATCTAACGGTACATCTTAATCTACAGGTACTACCATCTAACGGTAGTACCTGTAGATGGTCTCGCGGTACTTATTAATCCACAGTCACTACCATCAAGTGGTACATCCTTACCCAGAAGCTTTTCTTGTGTTTTAGCTACCAATGTTAATGTGCGTTTGTGATAACCTTTGTTTTCTTTCTCAGATGGTGTCATGGCTCGGTGCTGCCCCCTCAGTTCTGGATGAGTGTTTGCATTCAGCGACACCCCCTGAGGAGATGAAGGCCTTAATTGACCATCACAGAAATCTTGGTACTCTAGACGTGAAAGGTAAGGCTGGGTCAGTGATAACTAACACTTATGAATCATGTGCTTTGCTATTGCAATTGTTTGATTATTTGAGAACATGCAGTGATTTACTGACACTCTTCTTCTATCGTTCTCTTAGACGCTCGCTCTATACCGATGGACAACCTCATCCTGTCGTCTCTGGCCCTCCCTCCAGACACTAAGACTGCAATGGTTGCTCACATTCAAACACTCTCTGCTCACCTCCAAGAGTCCACGTCCATCCCAAATCGTGAAAATAAAGAAGAGAATATTGAGATTCCAATTGCCAAACATAACGTGGAGAACTGTGAGAGAAAGATACCTGAGAGAACAAGACAGAGGATAAATGGGGAGAGGGAGAGATCTGGAAAGGATACACCTTTGGATGAGGAAACCACATTTATGTCAGCGTCCTGTCAGCCGGAAGATATATGTACCATTGACCTGTCTCTACCTGAATTGGTTGGCAGTGATGACAGTGAACAGAGTTCAATATGGCAACAGGGTGAAAGCTCCATGGGTGGTGAAAAATGGAGGGGACAGACTTTTCCCCGGAAGAGGAAACTTAGTGACAGTTTAGAGGTTCCCCGTAAACTTCAAGCAGATACACGTTTGTTTCAGTAAGAACATATTTAGAAGTTGACCGTGTTAATGTCTCCTAGCTTGCAATCGATGTCGTTGCATTGTTGTTGCACTGTTTGGTGGTGGATATAATATTTAATTAATGCGTTTATCTTGTTTGTCTTTTACAGGGATTCTCCGGTGAATATGGAATCTTCTAGAGAATCTCCTCTCATCTCGATATGGGGAGATTACACAGGTGTGAAATATCATTATTCATTCTGAATTAAATTGAAAGAAGATACTAAAAGCAAAATGCATATTAAATGAAAATAAATGACATTGTATATTTTCCCTGGTGTTATGAACGCCAAGACGCTGCCTATCCAGTGACAACTGACACCAAAGTCCCGTGGTCAGACGATGAGACTCTCAATCTGCTGGATATTTGGGGGAAAGACTCTGTTCAACATGTTCTGAAAGGTTGCGTGAAAAACCGCCATGTTTTCTCGCTGATTTCCAAAAGGATGATTGAAAGAGGTTACATGAGAACCGTAGAACAGTGCCAGACCAGGATCAAACGACTGAAGAACAGTTTTCGCCAGTCCCTCCAACAGAAGTGAGTTTGTTAAAATGTACCTGGAACAACTGCAGTATGTATTTTATTTTGGTAATGGTAGGTCTATAGGGAACGTGTTCATGTGTCACACTGTAGAGATAAAAGAAAGTTACATGCGCCAAGTGATTTAGGGCGTTTTCACATCTAAATGTCCGGACCAAGGTTTTGATTTCACATAGTGATTTTGCTAGCGCACTAAAAAACCCTCCATGACGTACCTACGGCGTGTCGTCACCACGTACGTGTGTTGGGTCTCCCTTTGATTGGCGAGTAGTCGGGCGTGCTTCCTGTAACTGGTCAAAAAGTCCGGACTATCCAAAAAGAGTTTTCATACTGCAAACGAACTGAACCATGGTTCACTTTGGTCCGGTCCGAGACCACCTCTTTTGATCGGAGGCATCGTTCTCACCTGCAATTTTGGTTCGGGCCAAACTGTAAAGTCTGAAAGTCCAGACCAAATGAGGTAGGTGTGAAAACGTTGTTTCATCATCAAGAAGGCAGGTGTGTGACTTTCTTTGATCCCTACTTTTAATAATCTGATTGTCAGCACCTCTAGCAACCATTATTCTACCTTTTAGTATCTCACTGTGAAATCCTGCATACGTACAGGGTGGAATGCAAATTTTATGACCAGCTTCAGCAAATACTTGGGAATGTGTCCCCCCCGACGGTTACTGAGGTCACCTATGATGTGGAAGAAGTGAGAAATGAACAGGTGGAAGACACTGAGGATTGGGTGTTCCTTGGCCACTCGGGTCTAGAGGAGATGGGTATGGTCAGATTGTGACTTTCCTGGTAAATTTCATCATTTCGCCTCTGGGGAAAGTGAGTTTGCTGTGCAGTTTGCTGCCCAGGACCTTACAGAGGTCAAATTGTTTGAATGTTGATAAAGACACTGGCTATATTACTATGTATTTAATCTAAAACAATCAAATTATTAAGAGTACGTAACCACTGTTTTTGTTTGTATTGTCACTGAAGGAACCCGAAGTGTTCCGTGGACAGACTCGGAGACCCTCGCTCTAATCAATATATGGGGCGAAGACAAAATGCAGCACGAATTGAGGAGTATGCATAGAAACGGGCAACTTTTTGCTGTGATATCTAGTAAGATGGCTGGCCAGGGTTTTACCCGGACTGCAGAGCAATGCCAGACGAGGGTGAAAAGACTGAAAGCGAGTTTCCGACAGTGTTATGAGAACAAGTAAGTGGGTTATTTGGAATCCTCTGGGATCTATTCTCACACATTTTAATGTTTTGTTTGGTTAGCGTGGATTTTCTGGATAATTATGGCTTATGTTTGACTATTTGAGCAAGACATTTTCTCTATTTCCTTTTGTAAAATGTAGCATGAAAGGAAAAGAGCAAGTAGAATGCAAGTTTTATGACCTCTTGGAAAGAATACTGGGGAATGAGCTTCCCTCATATGTAGAAGTGTCTGAAAACTGTCCTGACATGGATGTGGAATCTACAGAAGGATGGCCAGCAGACAATGAGTGCTCTGTTTACTCTTACCAGGACAGAGGTATGAACCCTTCCCTTCTGGTTAACTAGAACCACATTCAATACTGTATTATCAAATATAATGCAATCATCAGTATGGGAATAGAAAGATGGGATACAACCAGCCGCGGTCGGGTGGATCTTAATTGGGGAGGACAGGCTCGTGTTACGCTCGGGACCAGAGTGAATGGAATGGTGCGCAATGCACGAAACCCAGTGTTTTTTTTGTTTTGCACACTGGGTTTTGTGCGTTGCACACCATTCCATTCACTCCGGTCCCGAGCGTAATACGAGCCCGTGCTCCCCAATTAAGTTCCACCGACCGCGGCTGTACACAACCCCACCCTAGCGTATGAGCGGTCCACTCACAAGGATTTCAAGGTCCTAAGGATAAGGGTGGCAGGAAGGATTTGTCCACACGTTTAGATTCCTTTGACTCTGATCCCTCTAGAGGCTGCAGTGGGGCTGCCAGACGACAGGAAGAAGATCCCCTGGGCCGACGGGGAGACCATGATCCTCCTGGACCTGTGGGGAGACGACAATGTCCAACATAACCTGAAGCGCTGCCCTCACAACGGTCACATATACTCTGAGATTTCGGAAAAGCTCAATTTCCGCGGTTTTTACCGTACGGCGGAGCAGTGCCACACACGGATTAAACGTCTAAAATCCAGCTATCGCCAGTGTCAGGAGAGCATCAGGTAAACCGTTCAGTGTCAATATTATTGCAATATCAGTTTAACATGTTTGAAATCCAATGTCCTGCATCGTCTCTGAGAAAAAAACAAGGCCTTGTGCTTTGTCTTTTCTTCTGCTGTTTCTAGTTCTTCTGGGACTGAGCGGGTTGATTTTAAGTTTTACGACATCTTGAAGCAAATACTTGAGAGACAGCCTCCCCAAACCAGCACAGTGATGGACCTGACCAACGACCTATCAGAGGAGTCAAACAATGACTCGCTTCAAGGTACTACCTCACCTCTTTTTATACACTCTCTCTTGTGAGACACTATACGTTGTTCCCTCAACAAAGTTCAGGAAAATGTAAACTGGCGAAATGTTCATGTTATTGGGCTGCTGTGTATTTAGTGTCTGCAGAAAGTGACGACGACAACAACAAAATGTCTGAGCGGACCTCACCGGGCTCGTGGTCCGACCCTGAGACGCTAGCCCTCATTGACATCTGGGGGGAAGATGATGTCCAGAAAGTGCTGAGAGGCTTGGTCCACAACGGCCATGTCTACAATGACATATCAGAGAAAATGCATGACAGAGGGTTCTCCAGGTCCCCAGAGCAGTGTAGATGGAAGGTTAAGTTTCTGAGGAACAACTTCCGTCAATGCTACGACAGGAAAAAGTATGGGCCAACCAAGAGATGTACATTTTCTGAAATTCATACACTGTATACTGATTTTAGATATATATTATTTTTTCCCCCTTAACTCTATGTTTGAGGACAAACCACTGCAATCATATCCCATATTTATAGTGAAATAAACATTTCAGAAATGGCTTCTTTTTCTGCTTGCCATTATTAGACACGGAAGACAAGGTCTGCAGTACAAGTTCTATAATGAGCTGGAGGAAATACTTGGGCAGGAAGCCGTCTCCATCGATGAGTATGACGACAGAGACGACCAACCACTAGACCAGGATTTAGGTAGAGTGATCTGACTGACAGTTATCTACATACACTGAAGACTTAGTCCAATCCATTTTACGCCTTATCCAGCCAGCACAGCAGTCCATGGTATCTGGAGGTTCTGTGTTTTTGTTTATTGGAGCAGGTTCTGATGGGGTGAGATCCAACCTGTGGACTGAACCCGAGACGTTGGCCCTCATCGAGCTGTGGGGAGATGACCAGGTCCAGGGAAGCCTCAGAGGATGCGTCCGGAATGGGCACATTTTTGCTGAAATATCGGAGAAGCTGGCCAGCATGGGGCACTTGAAAACAGCGGAGCAGTGCCACTCGAGAGTGAAGCGGCTGAGGGACAACTACCACCAGTGTCTCCGGAGCGGCAGGTCAGTGGAAAGCAGGCTTGTTATTTAGTGGGCAAGCCGTTTCATTGTGCCTACATTGTGACCTGTTACCACTGAGGCCTTCATTTCCACCTGGTTCTGTTGTGTGCAGGAATAGAGGGGAACCTTCAATGTTTAGATACCACAGCTTCCTGG
This sequence comes from Umbra pygmaea, assembly GCA_016801145.1. Taxonomy (NCBI): domain Eukaryota; kingdom Metazoa; phylum Chordata; class Actinopteri; order Esociformes; family Umbridae; genus Umbra; species Umbra pygmaea. The sequence goes on along the minus strand of JACXGM010003134.1, from coordinate 37,007 downwards.
AGCCGGTGCTAGGCAACAGCAATCTCTCCGGTGATGCAGAGATTGTTGATTTGTGTGACGACGTCCCTTCAGATGATGGTAAAGATCAGGCACCGCCTACGATGCTGTTGTCATTAGTCTGTGGTTGCGCAGAATCTTGACCACCCCAGTGTTGTACTATTTTGAATGAATTCCTGCCAGTAACGTGTTGTTTATTTCTCTTTATAGAAGACCGGAGTTATGCTTCGACATCGTTCAGTTACACTGTGACAGAGGCCAGTAGAAAGATGCCCTGGTCGGATCGGGAAACCCAGGCTCTCCTGGAGGTCTGGGGCGAGGACCGTGTGCAGCTCTCTCTCCGTGGCTGCTTAAAGAACAGGCACGTGTTTGAGTACATCTCGCAAAGGATGATGGCCCAGGGTTTCATAAGGACGGCAGAGCAGTGCCATACCCGTGTCAAGAGACTGAAGGCCAGCTTCCACCATGACAAGTGTGTGCAAAGTTCTTACCACTATTTTACATACACCATGTCTAGTTGTTGACTTTTAAATAAGATATTGATAATCAAATGAATTATTCACTGAATTTCTTATTACTCTTATTACTATTTATTTGTAGTCTTTGTTTATTGCTGTTACATCATTAGTGTTGCATAGTTCTTATGTTTAGAGTATATGATGATCGAACTGAGATTCACTTGTTGCATGCGGGATCTTGTGGTTCTTCAGAAGGGAATGTAAGTACTACGACCAGATGGAGGAGATATTCTCAAGGGAGCTTAATGTTGAAAGTTTGGCCGTAGAATCGTTAGACAATGAGGAAGCTGCTGTCTGCGAGTCTCCACTTGACGTTGAACAAATGGAAGGTAAAGAAAAAAAATGTCTCGGCCTGTTATTTAAGTTAGTTTTAACTACTAACCTAACTCTTTTCCCTGCTGTAAACATTGTGTTGGTTTTGCGTCTTTGTCTTCAGCGAGCCGTCGTTTAACCGATGGAACCAAGTTCCCCTGGAGCGATGATGAGACAAAGGTGTTGCTCAGCATCTGGGGGAGTGACGAGGTCCAGGAGGATCTGAAGGGCTGCACCAGAAACAAACACATTTTCTCCGAGATTTCTCAGGCAATGGCCAACCAAGGCTACGTGAGGACAGCTGAACAGTGCCAATCTAGGGTGAAGCGGCTGAAGGCCAACTTCCGACAGTTCTGTGAGGGAAAACGGTAAGCTGTGTGAATAAAGTATAAAATTGATAACCTATGATGACTGAATACAGTTTTGTGTTCAAGGTCAGAGTCTTTCTATGGTCAGGTTAGCCAAACAAAGCTTAAACAATATAGGCAAGCCAAATATATTGATAAACCGTTGCGTTCAATTTCTAACATGTTGTTACATTTTCCTAGGGTTGGAGGTGAGAAGGTTGAGTGCAAATTCTATGATCAGTTTGTGCACATATTTAAGAACAAGTATGTAACCTGTGATTCGCTGGCTGAGGGGTCACATGGTGCAGCAGATGGTGGAGAGGTCCCAGGTGAGAAAGAGCAAGGAACGTCTACGAATCATTGTCATCATAAAAAGGAAAATGGCCTAGTGGTCAATGGCATTGTGCCAGCAAATAAATGACTGCTAGTTCAAACCCACAAAGTTGTTTTCTGTTGTTGTGACCTTGAGCAAGGCTCTTAACCCTAATTGCTCCTTAAAGTTGCTCTAGATCAGTGTTTCTCAAATGGGGGTACGTGTACCCCTAGGGGTACTTTGGAGTACTGCAGGGGGTACATGAAATATTTCCAAAAATGCTAATTTGAAAATATGTCATGCTGGTAAGGGGGTTCTTCAATTAAAAAGGCAATTCAAAGGGGGTACAATAGTGAAAAAAGATTGAGAAATACTGCTATATATAATATAATCTACTATTAAATAAAAAAAGGCTTCTTAATGCTGATAAATGCTGTTTTATCAAACTTATCACTTTTCTTTGGATTTTCTATTCTTTTAAAGGCTCTCCAGAAACAGGCAACTGTCTGTCTCCCTGGGGGCCAGATCTCTCTTGGAGCGTTGAGGAGACTGAGGCCCTACTTGACATCTGGGGCAGTGAACGAATCCAAGAAGTCCTGCGGGGAAACACTGGACTGGACCAGATTTATAGTGAGATCGCCCAAATGATGGTTGGCCAAGGCTTAATAAAAACAGCAAAGCAGTGCCAGTTGAAGGCAACACAATTGAACCTCAGTATTGTTCCAATCTCATGATAAGCAAGCTTAGAAGCACATGTGGATTCCTTTTTAAAACGTCACAGTCTGACTTCTGGAAAAGAGTTGTACAGTATAAACAAACACAAAGACTTGTTTCTCTCTTGTTCCGCATTGTTTTCTCAGTGACATGGTGTGATATCAGAGACACTGTTGCTTTTTAGGATATTGCCCTGAAGAGACTCAACAACCCAACCAATTTTTGTATGAAATCAGATGCTGACATTTCAACTTTTTGTTTTGTAATGTGGTTTGCAAAATGTGGAAATTAAAGTGCTTCTTTATTACAGCCAGAAAACATGTTTTGATGCTTTTATTCAGATCACCATAAATGATCAATAACAGATATAATGTTTATTTTAAAAAAACAGAAAGTGTGTCAGCTTAAATGCACTTACACAAACTGAAAATAGAGATTGCTAATGAAAAATCCCGTATCATTTAGGTGCTTAAAATCAATTGAAAATAATGGAGAATCTGTGTTTGTTTTGTTTAGTATGTCACTGAGTGCGCTATGTTTTGATCAAGTGCCCTATTGACTAACTCATTAAAACAGATTGTCTTGAGTGAATACTCTGAAGAGAAATGGTCCATATAAACCATATTTGTTTGACATTTAGGTTTTTCTTTACCTAGAGAAAGGTTTTCTTTAGGTATACAGTACTGTGCAAACATTTAGTCAGGTGTAAATGATGCTGTAAAGTAATATTGCTTTCAAAAATTGTTGATAGTTTATATTTGTCAATTAACTGAATGCAAAGTGAGTGAACAGAGGAAAAAACTAAATCAAATTGATATTTGATGTGACCAGAGATGCCACGAATTACTGTAATAGATTAGATGATGAGCTGAGTTGTCATTTTAGAATGTTTCCCATTGTTTCAATTGAGGGTATAAACAGTAAACTTTTACAGTGGATTTCCTGTCAAATTACAACATTATTTACAGTGTAGTCATGTTTTAGTTTTTCATAGACCCCTGGTAAGTTATGAACTTCTTTTACCTGGTCAATAGGATCTTACTGAGGAACTTCCCAAAAGTTGTGAACTCAGCCCAACCCAGAAAAGTTATCTATTACACCAACTTGTGGCATCACTGGATGTGACTACCCTTTGCTTTCAAAACAGCATACATTTTTCTAGGTTCACTTGCAGAAAGGGATTTTGTAGGAGGAATAAACCTGGGTGAGGAACAGACAAACTCAGCTAACAAGGTGAGGTTGCTGAAGACAGTTTACTGTCAAAAGACAAGACACTGGCAAGACTGAACACAGCAACAAGACACAATGTAGTGATACTGCATCAGCAAGACTGAGCACAACAACAAGACACAATGTAGTGATACTGCATCAGCAAGACTGAACACAGCAACAAGACACAATGTAGTGATACTTTATCAGCAAGACTGAGCACAGCAACAAGACACGAGGTAGTGATACTGCATTAGTAAGACTGAGCACATCAACAAGACACAATGTAGTGATACTGCATCAGCAAGACTAAGCACAGCAACAAGACACAATGTAGTGATACTGCATCAGCAAGACTGAACACAACAACGAGACACAAGGTTGTGATACTGCATCAGCAAGACTAAGCACAGCAACAAGACACAATGTAGTGATACTGCATCAGCAAGACTGAACACAGCAACAAGACACAAGGTAGTGATACTGCATCAGCAAGACTGAGCACAGCAACAAGACACAATGTAGTGATACTGCATCAGCAAGACTGAGCACAGCAACAAGACACAATGTAGTGATACTGCATCAGCAAGACTGAACACAGCAACAAGACACAAGGTAGTGATACTGCATCAGCAAGACTGAGCACAGCAACAAGACACAATGTAGTGATACTGCATCAGCAAGACTAAGCACAGCAACAAGACACAATGTAGTGATACTGCATCAGCAAGACTGAGCACAGCAACAAGACACAATGTAGTGATACTGCAGCAGCAAGACTGAGCACAGCAACAAGACACAATGTAGTGATACTGCAGCAGCAAGACTGAGCACAGCAACAAGACACAATAGAGTGATACTGCATCAGAAAGACACAGTAGATAGTTCTCAAAGTCAAAGATCCTTCCTTGGTAGGACCAGTCCTTCAGAGGCGAAGCTCCTCCTCAGAGAACACGTAAATGGAACAGGCTGGCAAGTGCACGTCAATGCGTCATTACGTCAGTGAAAAGGTCCGCCTTCTGCGCTGCATTACAATCTATGAATTCAACAGTGGAAAGTTGCAATTTGTATTGGCATTTAAACGCTAAACTTTATGTAGTACCGTTTTAACGTTAAACACTAAAGGTACTTACATTTGAAAATATTGCCCCGTCATCGCTCCGACTCCGCTAACGTCTGCCATTTTTTTAACAAGCCGGCAAAAATGACAGTATACAAGATGGACGGATCCTTGCCATTCATTCTTATGGAGAGAAAGTGAAGCCAATTAGATGCAAGGGGGTACATCCATAAGTTGAAGAAGCTCTGGGTGGATTCTGATGCAGGGTTGCCAGGTCAAACATGAAATTCTAGCCCAATGACTACTCAAAAACAGCCCAAAATGCCTTAAAACTAGCCCAATTTGTGTACATTGCCACGGAGTAAAAAATTCCAATACTTTTTTCCACAATGTATATATAAATGTGATTTTTTTACCCTATTCTCTTAATTTCATGTACTGTCATTGACTACTCTCCCTCTCTTTCATACACACCACGCAGTAGCTCCTCTCATACCTGGCACAGGCTGCACCATACATCCTAGGTCACATTTATTTATTAAAAGGAAAATGCTGCAGCTGTGGTTGTTTAAAACTAGCCCAAAAAACCGCAACCCGCGACCAATATATTTTCTACCGCCAAATTGATTTAAAAATAGCCCAATTTGGCTAGAAAACCGTGGACATGACAACACTGTTCTGATGCTACCTGGCTATTACCTTACGTTAGCATTCCATTAATTCCATTCATTTTAGGGGTCACTTTGACAGCGAAAACATTTACATCCAAAGCATTTAAAGACTATATTTGTCCATTGTTAATTTCTAAAGAAACTGGACAAGGTATAATATATATGCTAAAATATGCTATTGTGTCATAACCACGTGACTTACTGTCGCACAGTAGAGAAATTACCGTAAAGTCCAGGAGAAGCTCGCAGGCAATCGGAGGACGTGGAGGCATACAGTAAAAATGACAAAATAATTAATCAGAATATTTACCAAATGTTGCTCCTGCTCCTACGCTCATGGACAAGTCCTACTCACACTCTCCTTTCTCTGCAAGAGGCAAGATTCGGCATGATTCAGATTTCTCTTGGCACGGCTAAGATAAGAATTCCAACATTCAGAGACGTTGCTCACGTCACATCTACATCATCACGCTCAGCTTGAGGCTGCGCAGTACACTCGGCTATCACCCAAAAAGTGCATAGCATCACCCACTCTCAACCTGCACTCGAGCAGGTATATCTCCCTAGTCGCTACAAAAGCCTGCACCTCATTTCGCCGCCTCTCCTTCCAATTCTCCGCTGCTAATGATTGGAACAATTTACAAAAATCCCTGAAACTCGAGTCCACCGTCCCATCACTAATTTTAAAGCTGCATTGTGTAAGATCTGCTCCCATCTACTGGTGAAAATGTATATGACAAGCAATTGAAGCCCCTTGCGTCATCATACCAGCAACGTGAACCTAGATATTCGTTTTTTCTTTCAAAACAATAGCGCTCATTTTGATTCATTGCAATAATCATTGTTAATTCACGACATAGCCTGTGAATTATAAACAAATGCAATTGTATTGTGTGTAAAGGAACAAGAGTATGTGATAGCAAAAATAATAATTTAACATGTTTTATTAATAAAAGTAACAAATATGTTTTACACACAATTTGATTGAATATATTGTCAGTGTCTCATGTGAAAACACGATTACATTTGAAAAACATTCACTAGAGTCTGTTTTATTCAAACAGAATACTAATTTTAGCAAAACATGAACATGGACACTACCTATGCAAT
>JACXGM010003134.1:11478-30656 GCA_016801145.1 Umbra pygmaea | reverse complement strand
TAACCACGAGCGCTATTATTTTGAAACGAAAAATCCCAGTTTGTGTTTCCAGGCGAATGTTCTTGCCTACTTTACAGCTTGAGCCAGCACTACTAGCTATTACATGTCCTTGAGAACAGGCATGATATTACGTCTTGAACAGACTTTTCCCGGCAGTCGTGAGTAATCTCCCCCTGGCATTCATCACGGTGCCACTTGTGTAAAAGCGCGAATGGCCGAGCTTGAATTTCCAGGTATGTCCCTCTTTGGCTAATGTATTTTAAAGATGGAGACATAACATGGCTGCCGCAATTTGAGCGGCACCATTGTATATATTGTGAATGGAAGATTCTACACTTACGAAAATACTTTGATTATTAGGTGGAAGTAATTACACATGAATGAGCACATATTTGTGAAAGAACAAAGGGGTTTTTGCTAAGAATCCACTCAAAGAAATTCACAGTGTAGCTTTAAAGCATTACTTTCAGATATACTGACTGACCGCTGCACATATGTGCAAGATGCGTTAAGGCTTTGTTGAGTGCGCTAGGGCATAAACGGGCAAGGGGGGGGGGGTTTGGTGCCTACATTGTTACATGTGGCCTTGTTACAGAATAGGAAGCCAATCCTAGATTTTATCTTGGACTAGAGATGGTTTATGTGGGTCTGGAAGGAGAGTGAGGAGTCTAGCCAGACCCCTAGGTATTTGTAATTTTTGACATATTCCAGGTCAGACGCATCCAGAGTGGTGATGCTTGTTGGTCAGGCAGGTGCAGAGTGTGACCGGGTGAATATCATGCATTTGGTTTTAACAGAGTTTAACAACAGTTGGAGGCCACGGAAGGAAAGTTGTATGTCATCAAAGCTCTTATTAAATGAAGAGAGAAGCACTTGAGGCTGCCTAAATCCACAGAAAAACTGTGTTTGTCTAATGATGGGGATGTATAGTTGCAGGAGGCAGAATGCTGGAGTGGTTGATGTTTGTTAAAAGGCAGAGGAGTAATGCCTCACGGCGGGACTGACAATTATAATGCAGCATACTGACAAAAGTACATAATTACCTACTATACAACTATCGTGGCATAGACACGGGTGGCAATCATGAACTCAGAATGAAACTTAATAGTACATAGGCTATGACAAAATATGTGGTGAAGTCACGAGATACCATTTGAACTAACATCATACTCGCAAGTCCCTATCTCTCTCATACCAAGTGACAGGAAACACAAGGTATGCTCCACACACGATACAGGGTATCAAAGACGCACACTAACAACCAGGCAGAGGGCTACATATAGCCTAACAAACACTGATTACAGAACAAGGGACAGCTGATGTAATTAAGGTGCCATCACTGAGACAATACAAAGACAAACTGTGCAATGAATAATGGAAATAAATCCATGCCTGACCACCAGGTGGGGCTAATCCACCCAATATATTGCCAGTCCTCATTATCCTTACAGTTTGGTTCTCCAAGATGTTTGGGCCAACCTACCTGCCGAGTTTCTTAAATAACTGTGTGCAAGTGTACCTAAAAGGATTAATGCTCTTTAGAAGGCAACATTTTGTCACAACAAATATTTGATTTAGCTTTTCACTCACTTTGCATTTTGTTAATTGATAAATACAAACTATTGTCATTTCTATTTTTGACAGCGTTCTTACTTTCACACCTGTCTAAAGCTTTTGCACAGTACTGTACATGTGTCTATTGCATGGACATTTTTTTCATATAGAGGGATCTCATTTAGATGAATGGTGTTTGAGCATGTGACCACTGGGGTATTTAAATTGTACTACTGTATCACCTTTGTGTTTATCTGGTCATGCTTTAGCTAAATGTTTGGTAGACTAATCTGTTTACTGAACTTACTGTTACCAGCTTTTACGTCTGTGGAGACTGAGGCTGATCTGGTTTTAATGTCAACTGATTGTCTGAAACCTCACAGGAGCACCAGCTAAACTGTTTGCTTACTCATGTTGGCTCGACTGATGCTATGTTTATTGACCATGAAGAGACAGACATTGTAACAAATCCTGTTTAAAGCAGTTATTTTTTATGGGTTGAGGATTTGCATAGAGAGGACATGCTTCAGCTTGTTTGGGTCCTCATATGATCAACATGACATCAGAAACATTAGAATGGACATGCCTTAGATCTAGCACCTCAAAATACAACTCTGACCCCAAAATATAACTGTCCACACTGTAAGCCCGAAAAGTTGAATTCACTTAAAATAATTGAGGTAACCGATTGCCTTAAAAACATTAAGTAATGGGTTTTTGAAAACTTGAGTGCATTTAACTTAAAAAAAATCGAATTTAAGTTAAATGCACTCAAGTTTTCAAAAACCCATTACTTAACATTTTTAAGGCAATCGGTTACCTCAATTTTTTTAAGTGAATTCACCTATCAGGGTTTACAGTGCATCACATAAACCAATTAAACAAAAGAGGGGACTGAGAAATTACAGTATGACCCTAGTCCCCTGGCACATAAATGATTGCAGCATTAAATCAGGGGACTAAGATAATGGCTCCACACCTGGCCCAGTCCAGGGTGTTTCAGGCAGTGAACCAGTGAAACTAGACATGGAGCTGAAGTAGTGAAACTGATTTGCATGGACAGGGCTGAAGGGTTCTGCTTATCCCAGAATGCAGCAGCACTGTCACCAGATGTTCAGCCTGTTCCCAGAATGTCGAGAAGACTGAGTAGCCTTGATATAAAGAGCATGGCGCCATTAACGTCAGAGTTGTACTGTACGTTCGTCTCCCATTGAGGGACCGTACACTGTAAACCCGAAAAGTTGAATTCACTTAAAAAATTTGAGGTAACTGATTGCCTTAAAAACGTTAAGTAATGAGTTATGAAAACTTGAGTGCATTTAACTTAAAAAAGCATTAAAAAATTACACCCTTTCATGCATTCAAGTTAAATGTACTCAAGTTTTCAAAAACCCATTACTTAACGTTTTTAAGGCAATCGGTTACCTCAAATTTTTTAAGTGAATTCAACTTTTCGGGTTTACAGTGTATGAAAGATTGTATCCACTCACTACTGTAAAATTCTCTGGGTAAGAGCATCTGCTAAATTATATAAATTTGAACCATTTATGTTGACTGATGTTTCAATAACTTTACAGTAGCTTATTGACTTAAATATGAAAGATTAATAAAGAGCCCAATACCAATATAATATTGAGTTGATGATGATTTGGAGGAACTTGAGAAAGTTAACATGTGACTGAACAGACTGTTATTGAGATATATACATTGAGAAATTGTCAAACTGTAACATGCAAATATTGTGTCTTCTTTTTGGTTTCTGAACATTGTAGTACTTTATCATTTCTGATGTTTTTAATGAAGCTTTAAATGAGATTTTCAGAATCTATACCCTAGCTTTCAAAGTTTAGAATCTCCCAGAAAGTTTTTTGATTAAAATTGATATCTTCATTCTCCAAGATCACATTCAATTTATTAAAAGTGTATACCTAAGACATTACCAATGTTGCAAATGTCTGATTTCTTATTACGGTAATTATTCACATAAAACATTTAGCTCATGTAAATACATGTAATAAATCATTGATTTAATGCTATTGTGGTGAGTGAAGTAATTTATTTCTATCAAAACATAAAAATTCCAGGGTGATTACAAACCTTTCAGTGCTAGCATATTGTGTAATCTGTTTGAATAAAAATGCTATTGGATTCATTAAAATAAAATGACAAAGAATTCTCCAGGGACATCTTTATTTTCATAGATTGTTACATCATTAAACTTTTAAAGCAAAAGCTTACAGTATCTAAAAGCACATAAAATTAACACAAATTAAACCTTGGTAACTGGATATGCGTAGGACCTGAAGCAAAGTCATGTTTTAGTCAACATGAGAGTGATGATTGTTCAGAAAATAGCTGATCTCAGAACGAAACACAGACACCAGCAGCCTCCCTCCATTCAGGATTGTTACTGACACATGCTACCCAGAACAGTCAGCCTTTCTCAGAATCTGAGTGACTGGAGGCTGGGTGCCCTGGGAAGCCTCGCAGGTTAACGTCTCTGCCTTGGTCCACTCCTGGGCAGTGAGAGTCAGGGTGCTGCTCCAGGTGTACAGGCCATCCTTCTCCAGGACCCAGCTGCTGGTCTCCTGCTTCTTACTGCTGCCGTCCACCTTCCAGCTAATGGTCCAGTCTGAGGGGAAGCCCTGGTTTGCCAGACACATCAGCGTGGCTGTTGACTTAGTGGACAGCTCTTCACTAGATGGGGGCAAGATGGTCAGGCTGGGGGCCTTGGTACCTGGAACAAATGAAACCACTAGCTCTATTAAAGGGGCTATATGTAGAATTTTGAGACGTGACAACGGAACTAATTTTTCTATCAAGGGAATATAAACACAATATACCAGCTTATAAACACTGTATATCTTGATATATATAAAAATCTGAAAATAATCTATATAGGATCTGGATCATGATTCCCTACATTATGCAGTGCTTTGAAACACACCAAATCAAGGGCTGAAAGGCATAAGTTAACTGGCGCATGTCCCTTGACAAACACTGTGGAAGCACAACTTGTCACGTCCTCATCGCAGTTCCTGTTAAAATGTCAAAATAAGCACTGCATACTGCATAGTGTAGGAAATCATTGTCCCGTCTAAATCTCTTTATCATATTAGTATCAAAACTTAAAGTTTTTACTGCTTTTGTAAGCTGGTCATTGAAACGGAAATTAGTTCCACTGCTCGATATTCGGCACAGAGCATATTTGTAAAATATACATTTTTAAATTCCTTAAACAATTTGTTAGATGATTATTATCAAAGTTTAATATATGTGAAAAAATCTGATATTAATATGACATGTAGCATGAAGTAGCATACAAGTATGAATTGTTTAATTTAATTGTAGTAACTGGTGTTACTATTAGGTCATAGATATATGTATATTACTTGTGAAGATTTGACCACAGTAACGTAGAACTTTCCGAATCCAAGAGGAGGGATATAAACATAACTGAGACTTTATCTTCACACAGTGTACTCGCTCATTAACAAAGTGCAATGATGACTACAATAGACTATACCACATGAATAATTATTATATAGCCTCTATACAAATTCTCATTGAAATAAAAAATACAGATATTTTAACATTTTATTATAATAGCCTTTTATTTAAAAAAGCTCTCTAGTTCTGATTGCTGCTACCAAACGTGTACTGGTACCAGAGTGATACTACAACCCCTATTGCTATTATTATTTTTAATTTAATGACATACATCAGAGTCTAAGCGGTAACAGGCATGAGTTAAGTAAAAGAAAATGTTGATTTCAAGTTATGCAGTAGACAAATAAATTATATTGTTATAAAAAAGTTAACACACTGTACTTACTTCCAACATCAAGTCTGGTGCCGCTACCAAATGTGTACCACAATGATACAGTCTCGATTACTGGCTGTACAAAAACCTCACACTGATGTGATACTGCAGGTTTTACAGAATCACATTCTTAACATTTACCTTCTACCAACCGCCAAGGTAGAAAACAACTTTATAGGAGCTGTTTAGCTAATTCATGAAACTATTTAATTTATCTCAAACCAGACATTTGTATTTTTCTTCTTTCTTTTTACAGTGCACTGAAAATTATTTTTCTAAAACTGAAGCCCTAATTTGTATTCCACCATATTGTCCATGTGAAATAGAAAAAGCAGAAATGTATTTGTAGTTCATGTTCTGTATATTCCTAGATTAATTAAGATTGGTGGTCAAGTCCTAGACAACCAGTAGCACTACAACCCTACTAGCTTTTGTTTGCAAATTTGTCAACTTACAAAAGCCTGCAGGCATGACTGAACACAACAGACAGATCATCTGATCAGAATAAGTAACATAGGAAAATTGTCAAAGGTTACACAACTTTTATAAAATAAATAATACCCTAGTAAACATCCCTCCATTAAATAGTGCATTTGATTTTTTTATTATTGTGATTTTATTTTTTTATTTTATTGACAGGACAGGAGGAAGCAGAAGTCAGGGAGACCAGTAGGGGGAGACAGAGAGGCTGACCGGGGCACATGTGATCCAGAGTCGGGACCTTAGACCACTACACCAACTTTTAATTTATAGTATAAATCTAAATACATATTTTTAACATATTGGTTTAGCTGTTTAGCTGTAACATATATAATCTCCACAAATCGGAGTTAAGATAAACTCATGTCTTTTCACATTAAAATACTCAAAATATTATGCAGCTGTTATCCACCTGATCCGTGACTGCAACGCTATTCCCTAAACAATAACATCTGTATTTTGTCTTGGTGATACTTGTTTGCACTGATTCTAAAACCATGCACTGGACACTTCCCACACACTCAGATTGTGTTTGCATAGAGAGGATGTTGACAGCATGTGCTTCATTGCTCTGGGAGTGTATATAGGCCTGAGAGATGAATTCTTCATGAGGGAGAGATATTCGTCATGACAACAGAACCCAAATCAACCATGACTTTGACAAACATCTTTATCATGATTTTCACCATTTATATTCAAGGTAAAACTATTTAAAGGAATGCACCCTGGCAATAGCAAGCTAAATCTATTACAATTAATAAAATGCATAATTGTAACAATTGATTCCAAATGGAATGGGAATACTAGTAATAATAATGTAATGTTAATTGCATCTGTTTCAGAGTCCAGAGGACAGGTCACTGTGACTCAGAGTCCTGCAGTGAAAGCTGTTTCAGTGGGTCAGTCAGTCACTCTCAGCTGTAAGACAAGCAGTGCAGTATACAGTGACAGCAATGGACAGAGGTTGGCCTGGTACCAACAGAAACATGGAGAATCTCCTAAACTCCTCACATATTATATTAGTACCCGTAACTCTGGGATACCAACTAGATTCACTGGTGGTGGATCTGGGAGTGACTTCACTCTGACCATCAGTGGAGTCCAGGCTGAAGATACAGGAGATTACTACTGTCAGAGTTTTCACATACTTAACAGTGTCTGGGTGTTCACACAGTGATACAGAGCTGTACGAAAACCTCCCTCATTCAGTCAACACAGTGACCAAACTGCTACAGCTGGAACCTACTGCAGGTGCTGATGGGAAGGAAGAGGAGGCATGGTCCACTGGTCAGTAGAGGAGGTCATCTCTAAGGTGGCAACATGACTAGAAATTAATTAATCAAATAACATTTCTACTATTATCACATTTTACATTTTAATTATTCAGCAGACATTGACATCCAGAGAAAATTACATTTAAGAGAAACTATGTGAAACAACCACAACTTAGTAGTAAGAGCAGTAAATACTAGAAACAATGAACAGGCAAAAACAGTGCTAGAAAAGGATCATACAGATAAACATAAAACATTTTAAGACAACAGAGGTGGAATTCAACTAATTTATGTACTAATTGAAGACAAAGGTTTTCAGAGGTTTCCGTAAGATGGGTAGAGAGGTTTCCTGAAGATGCTGTTCTAGCCTCCAGTGGAAGCTGGTTACACCATTGAGGAGCCACACTCTAAAAACAAAAGGTTCTAAATAGCACTAAAAGTAGTTCATGGCTTGTAATCATAGGGGAACCACTTTAAGTGCTATATAGAACCTATCTTTAAAAATGGTGAAATGTAGAACCATAAGAGGTTCAATATAACACCTTAACCACCCCAAAGAGCTGCTGAAGAACCGCTGAAGAACCAAACTGGGCTTAACAGGTTCTTTAAATAGTTAAGGTGCTATATAGCACCACTACTTCTCCAGCGGTTCTTCAGCGGTTCTTCAGCGGTTCTATGAGGTGCTTAATGTGCTATATGGCACCTCTTATGGTTCTACATGGCACCATTTTTAAAGATATGTGCTATATAGCACTTAAAGTGGTTCCCCTATGATTACAAGCCATGAACAACTTTGAGTGCTATTTAGAACCTTTTGTTTTTAGAGTGCAGGACGGTGAAGCGTTTTGGCTGCTTGGACCAGGGTCTGACTTCCCAAAGGCATTAAATGACCAGGAACACAGATGTGGCAGAACGAAGAGTTTTTTGTAGGGATGTATCACCACTATAATTATCTTTGTTAACCTGACCTGAATTCACCATATCTCTTATGAAACTCAACTCCAAAAATGACTGGGTCAAGCAAGACGAAACAGCTCAGTTCCTTGCTCAGTAAGGAACTACTATTAACAATCTTAATTAGTAATTTATTAACACATGGTTTATGAACTAATGTGGGATCAGACATCATAGACATAATCAGGTAAAACATATTTTACTATTTAATGCTTTTCAATACATAAAACTCATGTTTTCTATTAGCCAACATATGGTTTTACATGAACGAAATCCAATCTACCATGTAGGTACAAACTCATTTATCCACTGCACACCTGTCCCAGTGAAGGGTGTTTCAGGCAATAAACCAGTGAAACTGAGAGCTGTAAGACTGAAACTGATTTGCATAGACAGGGCTGTATGGTTCTACTTCTCCCAGAATACAGTAGCATTGTCAGCAGATGTTCAGCCTCTTGTCCAGTTGGATGTAAAAAAGACTGAGTAGCTTGGATCTGTAAAATAATATCTGTTAGGAAACATTAAAATAATAAGCATAACTGGTATGACTTCAATACGTTACTTACATATGAAAGTAGCTTACTGACATTATACATTTGTAAGATTATTAAATATGTCAATCCTAATTACATGGAGATTAATCTATAATAGGTTGTTAAACATCTTAGTATCCTAAGTTACTATTACATTACTTATATAAAATATGAACCAGGGGTATGAATAAATTTTAGGCTTATATATATACAGAATTTAATTAAAACTATTTGACTAAAATCTAATTATGTTAATTAAAAGAATAACTAAAGTCATTCATTTTTTTACTCCACTCTTTTATTCTCCCATGAACGTTGTCACGACCAATTTCCCTTTTAATGTTTGTCACGCAACAGATCAACCTTTGACAACCCCACACATAAAATATTTACCTGAAGTTCATAAAAAAGTATTGCATATACTATGGATGATAAGCTTAAAGCAAGGATAAATGAGTGGGACTCACATATGGATTTACAGTTGACAAATTAACTTACAATACAAAGTGTGCCTTGCAATTTAAAGGGAGATTTTAAATATTCTATCATTAGTTATTGAAGAGGTCCCATTGAGACACATCTCTTTTCCTAGAAAGCTCTGCTGACATGCAGCCATGAAATAATAAGAGCAAAATACAAACGTTATGAAGTTCAACACATTAATAAAACCACTTCAATACGGGTAAAATATACGGAAACAAAATACATAAATCCATGCATACAAATAGACACACTGCATGATATTTGCATTGTCCTATTGTCTCTGTCGGCAAACTACAGTTGGTCAAAAAGGGAGGTTAGTGCCGGGAAAAATTACAAAAGAATGGAGGCGTGGGGAAGGAAAATAAAGGCGGGATTAGTAATAATGCAAGATATTTTACAAAATAACTTTATCTGCAACGGATAAAATGAAAAAAAAACTTTACTTAGCATTCAATAACATACATTACGTTCTCTGGATTACATCGTTGTGTAAAACTAATATCTAGCACGAGGTCAACTACATTAGATAATGTTATAACATATTTATGAAATCTGTAGTCCACAGTAAAAACACTCTGAAATCTAACATCCTTTACATCCGCTGCATCCTGAATAATTATTGTTTTGGAAATGATCATATATTGTAGAAGGTAACTGCAGATTTTACTCTAGTTATAGAACCCAGCATCAAGCCTGGGGTATCTACAGGTTCTCTGTGGAACCAACAATGTTTGTTTGCATAGAGGACACTTTGCATTGATAGCACATGCTTCAGTGACCTGGGACTATTTATAGACCTGAGGGATTAACACTCTTAATGAGAGCTGTACTTCATTACAACAGAGCCAACAGCCATGACTTTAACCATCTTCATCTGCATATTTACCTTCTTTATTCAAGGTAATAATACTTACAGGAATGAACCCAGATTGTAATTGCCTGAATGTATTTCAATAACAATTTTTCATTGTAAAGTAATTACTTTAGAGCGCAATGAGAAGAATAGCAAACAATTCTAATGTTGATTGCATCTGTTTCAGAGTCCAGAGGACAGGTCACTGTGACTCAGAGTCCTGCAGTGAAAGCTGTTTCAGTGGGTCAGTCAGTCACTCTCAGCTGTAAGACAAGCAGTGCAGTATACAGTGACAGCAATGGTCAGTGGTTGGCCTGGTACCAACAGAAACATGGAGAATCTCCTAAACTCCTCACTTATTTAGTTAGTACCCGTAACTCTGGGATACCAACTAGATTCACTGGTGGTGGATCTGGGAGTGACTTCACTCTGACCATCAGTGGAGTCCAGGCTGAAGATACAGGAGATTACTACTGTCAGAGTTTTCACTTACTTAACAGTGTGTATGTGTTCACACAGTGATACAGAGCCGTACAAAAACCTCCCTCATTCAGACAGCACAGTGAATACTGACACAGCTGATAGGGTAGGAGGAAACACCCCAAAACAACACACAGTGGATAGTTAAGCTTTTAACCTATTTGAATTTATTCACTATTTATAAAACTACAAATCCTTCTTTACACATCTGCCCTTTTTTGTAATATTATTATTTTACTTTTATGGCTTAATCAACATAAGCAAATGTGTGAAATATATTTAGATTATTTATGATAATGGTTAACATTTTTTTTATATCAAATAAGAAGGTTTAAAACCATTTTGAAACTTTGTAAACTTTAAAATGATTTTAAGGTAAACTCTTCATCTTCTCCAGTGATGAAGACAAAGAGGTCTAATAGTATGGTCCAGTATCCTAAATTGGTCCAATCAGGACACCATATGTTGAACGTCCCTGCATTCAACATACCTTTCTGCTCACTGCCACATTAATTTAATTTAATTTACCCATACGAGGAATCACAGTAAAGCAAAAAAAGTATTAATGCTAGACCACAGATTAGCTCTGAATCTAAAACATTTTCTCATGGTTGCTCATTATCACCCTAAACCCCAGGTGACTTCAACACATCCCGAATAACTACAACAATGATCGTTTTTGGAGATTATATCAGTGACAATACCTAGTACATGATCTGTAACAACACAATTACATTAATGAATACACAATGAGGGACTGAACATTGACACATCTCATTGTGCCAACATGATCAGCAGTACAAAGTCTTTATTTACAGTCAATAGCATCATGCCTCAAGACTTTTAAAGGTCTGTTTGCATAGAAAAGCCTCTGGATTGACGACACCTGCTTCAGTGTTCTGGACATTTATGTTTCACTTTCATTTGGGAGAGCTGCTCTTTATGACAATGGAACAAATAACAACATGACATTGATCACTCTGTGTTCAATCTTAACACTCCCTGTTCTTTCATGTTTACATTTCACAAAATAGTTGAATCTACACAAAGGAATAGCTTTGATCGCTTTCGTATACCTCAACACTTTCCATATTTCTTGTTGTTAACATTTCACAAAATTAGTTGCACAAAGTTATAGCATATGTTAATATTTACAGTATATTGTATGTAATGTTGAAAGACAGTCTTTCTACAGTATAAAACAAGAGGAATGTGTAGACTTTCTCCTGAAAATCCTCTATTCTGGTACCAACAGGAAACTGGAAAAGCTGCAACAGATGATTTAACAACGCTAACATATTTTAATCCAGGTTGTAGATCCAATAAATTATTACTGTTTCACTTCCCTGTATGTCTTTAACGTTTTACGTTTACAACAATGCCCAAGTTGCATTATTGAGAGTTGAACAGCAATACATCCATGACATCTTGTTAGTAAGTAATGCTAGAAATCTGTCCTAAGGCTTCCTAGTGAGTGTGACAGCCTGGGAGACAGCGTTTCCTTCTGCCCAGGGATTGAGAATCATGCGGTTTTGTGATTCATGAGGATCTGTCGGTTAGCATGAAACTGGTATTTCCTTCAGCCTACGGCCCTTTTCTTTTGTGGTGAGAACAAGCCTCTGTTATGCACTTTAACTGAGATCATCCAGAGCAGGGTATCTTACTCACACACCCACACGCACACACAAATAAAGACACATAAACACACACACACACTGTCTAGGAGTCATACTGTCTGACTGGAGTCCCACACTTGTCAATATGACTCAAAGAAGTGGTGAGACGTAAAATGCATCAACACACTGTGTCTACACAATGGCAACACCAAAGTCCTGACCGACCCGTTAGACAATGTCTCTGATTTTGTGTCAACAAAATATTTTCATTAGAATGATATCTGCTAAGTAAGAACCTGCAGTAAATTTTGTTGAGTCAAAATCTATTACAGTCCAAACAGTATAGATCTAGTGGTGTAGATGTCCCTTGCCGAGAGCGCATTGTGTTTTAGATACCCTGAGGTATTAGCGTAATTTCAATGACCAAATCAGACCTTCCAGATCTGGTCGTTCACAGATAAACAAAAGTGGAATGGGAGATAGAAGCCCAGAGTATCTCATCCTCAGAGTGACACCGGTCCAGCGGGGTATCTTTCTGCTCGGTACGCAACAATTAATCTGCTCCCTCAGAGGTGGTCAGCCTTCCCCAATTGTTAGTGGGTCAGCTGGGCCGGTAAACATTTGAAGGGGAATAGGGGTGGTTGAAGCGCACTCCACATCAGATGACAGTCCTCCCGGGCCTCTGTCAAGGTTACTCTCTGGGGAACTTCCTCTTTTAAATGTAACCTGTTGCAGAGAGGACCACATTAAAACGGTTTAACTCCAAAATAATAATTAATTAAACAACACACGGGTGATTCTGTAGATTATAGTAGCAACAGGTTTGGTTAGAAGATCAGTGTGAAACCAATGGGATGGTGGTTGATCTCCTAGACCAGACACTGGCTAATCTGAGCAATTCACCAACGTTGCCAACTTACCACCCACACAATGAGAAGCACACAGGCTGCGGCTGGTATTAGCAGGAGAGACAACAGGCTAGCCCTTGACCGAGTCTTTTCATGGTCCTGGCTTTCACTTCCTGCAACAGACAACTACACTGATGACTGCTCTGGGAAAGACAAGCGTGAATGCTTTCCTTCAGTTGGATGCTGCCTGTTTCTGGCTTGGTTCCTACCTGGTGTGGATGACGACGCTGGGCAGGGAGGCGGAACGCACCGGAATCCCCCTTTTCCTTTTGCTGCAGAATGTAAAATGTCTCTGACGTAGAGAAAATACTGCCCAGACGGCCATTTGACCTCCCTGTAGTGACATTTAAACATTTGCATTGTTGTCTCCTGGAAATGAAAATAAATACAAGATGTAAGGATGGTGGCATCACATTAAACTAAGATCATCAAACAAATAAAACATGCCAATGTGAGTGGTAATGTAATTGTAAATCACATTTCGATAATGTTCACATCTTAATTTTGTCTAAATCAATGGTTAAAACACAATAAATTGTGTTATTTGGAAATTCAATTTATGTTTGAAAATATACACTCATTTTAATCTGATTACTGCAACACACTCCAAAAACGTTGGGACAGTTGATTGTACCACTGTCTATCATCACCTCTTCTTTTAAAAACACTTACCTGTATTAAGCGTTTGGGCACCAGTTGGTTAAGTTTAGCAAGTGGAATTTTCCCTCATTCATCCATTATGCATGTCCTCAGCTGTGCAACTTTATGGGGCCTTCATTGCCTTATTTTGTGCTTTATAATTCGCCAAACATTCTCAATCAGAGACAGGTCAGGACTGCAGGCAGGCCATGCTAGCACCCGCACTCTGCTTACGCAACCATGCACTTGTAATCTGGGCACCATGTGGTTTGCATTGCCCTGCTGGAAAATGCTGGGACGTCCCTGGAAAAGATTATGGCAGCATACGTTGCTCCAAAAACTGTAGATATCTTTCTGCATTAATGGTGCCCTCACAGATATGCAAGTTACCCATGCCATGGGCACTGACACACCCCCATACCATGACAGATGCTGGCTTTTGGACCTGACGCTGATAGCAGCTTGTATGGTCCGTTTCCTCTTTGGACTGGAGAACACAACGGCAGTTTTGTCCAAAAGCTATTTAAAATGTTGACTCGATGGACCACAAAACACAATTCCACTGTGCTCCAGTCTCAGATGAGTTTCCTGGACATTCTGCTTCTGCTTTGCATAGTAAAGCCTTAACTTTCATCTGTGGATGCAGCAATGAATGGTGTTGACTGACAAAGGTTTACCAAAGTATTCCCGACTTGGCAAGGGCACCTGTCATGACCTAGAAGGACTTTTTTATGTTGTGGCAGAAACTGTAAAGGAGCGGCTCCTAAGTTCACCTGCTGTTGGGTCCACAGCGTCTCCTCATCAGCACAAGGAAGCCAAACTTGGCTGCCAGACCCACTGGCGGAGCCTCCGTCTACACTGGGGCATAAGGGGTGCCGCTGAGGCCTGTGGGAGTTCGGCCTCTCTACAAGAGGTGGGTCTGCCCTCCCACCCTGCATGGCCTTGCATCTATTGGTGTGCATGGGGTGCCCTCCAGGACTTCGGCCGCCTTGCACCACATGGACCCTGCCCGACATCCACAAGTTTAGCGTTCAGTAAACATCTTGAACACTCCTCCCAGCTTCTGTCTCCATCTCTCCAACACAACAACAATTCCATCGTTGTGACAGCACCAATAATGCACAAGGATATGTACACATTTTGGAGCAACATATTTTGCCATCCAGACATAATCTCTCCCAGGGATGTCCCTGCATTTTCCAGCAGGCCAACGCCAAACCACATTGTGCCCGGATTACAAGGGCATGGTTGGGTAAGCAGAGAGTGCGGGTGCTAGCATTGACTGCCTGCAGTCCTGACCTGTCTCCGATTGATAATGTGTGGCGCATTATGAAGCAAAACGTAAGGCAACGAAAGGCCCCATACAGTTGCACAGCTGCATTATCTTAAATAATGGATGAATGGGGGAAAATTCTGCTTGCTAAACTTAACCAACTGGTGTCTTTAGAGCCCAAATGCTTAATAAGTTTAAGTTGTTGTTTTGAGTTTCTTCCCTGTGTGTTTTGTTTTGGTTAGATTCTGTGTAAGGTGTGTCATTGTTTCCCCACTCCTTGTTCACTTAACTCCTTCACATGATTCTGTTATCCAATCATTTCAGTTAATTACTCACTGAGCTACATTTACTTAGCTATTTGTTCTGTAGTTAAGTTCTACCCTGATTGTGTGTAGCTATCGGTCATTGCAATGATGTCAGGTATGTGTGTGCGTGTCTGTTTGCTTTTTTTATTGTAGATACATTTATTATATTCGTTTTGCCCCTTGTGGCAGTCTTTTCTTTACAAGTGTGTTTAATCTAATCAACACCATTTGTTTTCTGAAAACCTTCGCACAACCAAGTCTGACAATAAGTGTTATTGAAAGAAAAAAATACACAGTGGGAAACAATGGATTGTCCCAAAGTTTTTGGAGTGTGGTACAGTTATCAAAGTTGAAATGAGTGTATATTTTCAAATATAAATTAATTTAACTAATTAAACATCAAATAATATGTGTTCAATATAGTACAGCGTGAATAGAATTTTAAAATTACATAATTAATTAATTAATTAATAATTTTTTTACATTCTCCACACTGTCCCAACTTTTTTGAAATTGTTGTTGTAATTGTAATTGTATTGTAATTACAAGAAGTTTGCCAGAACTAACAGGTATTACCAGCTCCTCATGTTCAAATTTGAAGCGTAGGTTTTTCAGCATGGTGATAAAAAGCATTATATTATCCTTGTTGGAAGAAATGTCACCAAACACCTGGGCCAGGTCTCTAAGGCTTTGTTCCATCGGATACATATTCAACAGAAACCAGCACACACCACTCTGTATTAATAAAAGGGAAAACAAGGTTACATGATTCTATTCAACGTGTTCCAATGTCAATTCTAATAACAATTATTGTACTTACCATGTTTTTAGGAATATATTGCACAGGAATAATATAATCTTTTGGAATATTGTTTTTCTGTGAAAAGAATTGATAAGTATTTGATGATTTGCACTTAGTTTATCCAATTGTTTTTTGATCCAATATACCGGAAGAAATACTCTGACTTTTTGCAGTGTAAAGACATACTTGAGTATGTAGTGCAGTAGTTCTTACCAATAAAATCAACAACTTGCTCACGTCATCTGTTACAGGATTCCCAAATACTCCAGTACATACTCCAAAACTTGTGGACAGAAACAGGATGACACACGTTGTTGTCCAAATCTGGCACAGGAACCAATTCAAAGAGAGAAGACTTACTTTCCCAAACCCTCTTTAGTTTGCTATTGAAACCTGTACATGGCTTCACTTTTACATCATACTTCATGTTCACTCTAAATGTCTCAAAGCCTACACGTCTATACACAGCAAAAACATCAGTGTTAAATTAATACACTCAGTGTTTATATAGGTCAAGTGGACCTATATGAACACTTTAGAGTGTTAATTTAACACTTAGGGTGTTGATTTAACACCAAAGTTTTTACTGAGTAGTCATTCAAATATTACAATGTCACGTAAAGCTATGTTTTTCTCACCTTGCTCTTCATATGGAACTTGAGGAGGTTCTGACGAATATTTGAAATCCAATGGTTCTTACTTCAGGCAGAGGACCAGTCATGTTGACATGTGTAGGATCTATGATCCAGCATTGGCTGTCCGCTCACAAATGTCCAAAACTTTCTTGTAGCGCAAGGGCCGCCTACAGACACTGCTGTCAGTCACTACCATTCACACACTCACACTCTTTCTCACACACCTACACTCACACACGCATGTGATTTATGTATTCTATCTGAATGGGGACGCCAATTTCATTTAGGAGCAGTATTCCCATTTCTGTTTATAACCTACCCTGGGCCTCTTCAGCGCAGAAACGTCATCTCATAAATACAGCTCTCTGTCGTTTCATTAACAATTAAGGCTAAATATTTATCGAAAATGTTGTCAAATGTATGGTGAATCAATATCCTTAGTAATATCCAGGAATATGTGGAGGTTTTTTGGCTGTTGTCTGTTAGACGTGCGTCTGTGAGCCTGAGGAGGAGAGAGAGGCTGTCTGTGATTCATATGCTTTGATTCATTTGACCTTTTGTATACGGCACAAGGACAGCATTGTTTGACTGGTGCACTGCCACTCAATCACTGTGTGTGTGTGTGCGTGTGCGTGCGTGTGTGTGTGAGCAAAAGAAAGTGAACGAGGGAGAAAGAATGAGCGCATCTGGCAGTGTGTGACAAAAAATGCTGCCTGCTTAGTGTACGGAGTGTTTGGTACTGAAGATGATTCAGACAACATGTGAGGATGAACATAAAAGTCATGTGACAAGTCGTCCCGTCAATCAACTTGATTTGCCCGTTTTAGCCCTTGTCCAAAAGCACCTATAACGACACCAGGCCTGAAATCCTAAAGAGCAAGCAACATGATATTTGAAGCACAATGGTTTGGAAAAACTTGGCATTATGACCATAACTTTGGTTTCCTGAGAGAGGGAACAGAGTACACATGTAGAGAAGCTCCGGCGTCAATGTGCACAGACCTGAAGAGAAATTGAACAGCAGTATTTAAGGGCAAACCGGTGTTGAGCCAGCTGGAAGCCCCATCTTCAGGATATACTGTAAGTACCTAGCTCGCACCAAAACCTGCTGATTCAGGCCCACTTTTAATGTCAAGTGAACAACGTATGGACAAAAAGGTGTCAGACCTTGTTCCCTCAATCGGGAAACAAGTTTCCTGTCAGTACTACACACCTGTGGAAAAAGCCAGATGGGACATTGAAGGCTGCGTCCTATCACCCCTACTCTTCTCCCTGTAAACCAGCCGCTGCACATCCAGTCACAACTCGGTCATGCTCCTAACATTTGCAGATGACACCACCCTCATCGGAGTAATTTCTGCCTACAGGTTGGAGATGGATCATCTGATGTATTGGTGCAGCCAGAACAATCTAGAGCTCAATGTCCTAAAGACAGTGAAGAAGGTTATGGACATCAGGAGAAGCCTAGCTGCCCTTCCCCCCATTGCCCTGTTTGACTCTACAGTTACCTCTGTGGAGTCCTTCCGCTTCCTGAGGACCACCAATGCCCGGGACCTCAAGTGGAAGCTGAACATCAACTGCCTCACAAAAAAAGCACAACAGAGGATGTACTTCCTGCAGAAGCTGAAGAAGTTAATCCTGCCAAAGACTATGATGGTGCACTTTACACTGCCATCATAGAGTCCATCCTGACCTTCTCTATCATTGTCTGGTACCCTGAAGACTCCGCCAATGACAAGGGCAGGCTGCAGCACATGATTCACAGTGCCCTGTTCATATTCTACTCATATCCTGCACCTTAAACGTTTAAAACTGTTTACATCTCTGTAAATCTGTGATTTATGTACAAAAAAGACATGCACCAATAAACGGGAAAAGAATCTTGCCAATAAATCTCTTTCTGATTCTGATTCTGAATATCTAAGGCAGCATAGCCATGGGAGAGCCAGGGCCTTCCGGTGATTTCTCAAGACTGCGGAATATGCAGGCTGACAAAACACCCACTCTTGCTGAATCGACAGCGCTTTGTGTTCCTGGTTGATAAGGCTTCACACCTGAGGCACTGTCATTGGAGGCGTATACCAGTACTGATGCAACAAGGGACAAGGTCATATCTATTCTACTAGGAATCCCAGGGAAACATGGTATGTTGTTTTTTTAGTTTGTTTTAAATGAAGAAAAAATAGTAAGTAGAAAAACTGAAGTACATTGAAGAATTACCTTAAGTTGCTTTCTGTGCAATGATGCTGCTCGAATTATAGCCTACTGCCATCCAGTGGATAAAGGCAATACTGTTCATACTGTTCAACATTACAAAGCCAGCAATTGCTAAATTGTCTAAGACAGCGCCATGTACAGGTCCTCAAAAAATTAGCATATTGTGATAAAGTTCATTATATTCCATAATGTAATGATAAAAATTAAACTTTCATATATTTTAGATTCATTGCACACCAACTGAAATATTTCAGGTCATTTATTGTTTTAATACTGATGATTTTGGCATACAGCTCATGAAAACCCAAAATTCCTATCTCAAAGAATTAGCATATTTCATCTGACCAAT
>JACXGM010003134.1:0-11378 GCA_016801145.1 Umbra pygmaea | reverse complement strand
CGTACCGAAAAATGAAATCTTCATCTCCATGAAGCTTTTCAGCAGATGGAAGCATGAAATGCTCCAAAATCTCCTGATAGCTAGCTGCATTGACCCTGCCCTTGATAAAACACAGTGGACCAACACCAGCAGCTGACATGGCACCCCAGACCATCAATGACTGTGGGTACTTGACACTGGAATTCAGGCATTTTGGCATTTCCTTCTCCCCAGTCTTCCTCCAGACTCTGGCACCTTAATTTCCGAATGACATGCAAAATTTGTTGTTGTTTTGTTGTGCTGCTTCTCTGTAGCCAAGGTCAGGCGCTTCTGCCGCTGTTTCTAGTTTAAAAGTGGCTTGACCTGGGGAATGCGTCACCTGTAGCCCATTTCCTGCACACGCCTGTGCACGGTGGCTCTGGATGTTTGTACTCCAGACTCAGTCCACTGCTTCCGCAGGTCATCCAAGGTCTGGAATCGGTCATTCTCCACAATCTTCCTCAGGGTCCGGTCACCTCTTGTCGTTGTGCAGCGTTTTTTGCCACACTTTTTCCTTCCCACAGACTTCCCACTGAGGTGCCTTGATACAGCACTCTGGGAACAGCATATTTGTTCAGAAATCTTACCCTCTTGCTTGGGTCATCATTAACCATCAGAACATAGATAGAAATAAAATAACACAAGAACAAAACAAAGGTATGGAAACATAAACCCCTGACCCCCTGAACCCAAGTTCTATATATATAAACTGCGATGCACTGTGTTCTGACACCTTTTCTATCAGAACCAGCATTAACTTTTTCAGCAATTTGAGCTACAGTAGCTTGTCTGTTGGATCAGACCACACAGGGCTGCTCACAGGAATCTGTGGGCCCGGGACAAACTCCACATTTTGGGCCCCCACTAAAAAAAATTACTGTGCAAAAACAAAATTTGGGGCCCCGCTCAGGACTGGGCCCGGGACAACATACCCGGTTGTCCCCCACTGTCAGCGGCCCTCAGACCACATGGGCTAGCCTTCACTACCCAATAGCATCAGTGAGCCTTAGCTGCCCATGAACCTGTTGCCGATTCATCACTTTTCCTACCTTGGACCACTTTTGATAGGTGCTGACCACTGCAGACCAGGAACATCCCACAAGAGCTGCAGTTTTGGAGATGCTGTGACCCAATCATCTAGCCATCACAATTTTGCCCTTGTCAAAAGTCACTCAAATTTTTACGCTTGCCCATTTTTCCTGCTTCCAACCACAGGTTGAGCATCCGGTTTGGCAAAGTGACGCAAATGCAGAAGTGCCTTAAACCTGCATTCTATCTAAATTCCAGCTGGGGGCGATAAGTCTGGTTGCAAAAGAGCTCGGTTTCTGTAATAGTCTATGAGAATTTGAGCCACCTCTCTCTTGATTTATTATCTCAGTAAACATTTTCATAATAAGTATTTGGTCTCAATCGCTAGATTTAAGCCTTCTGCAATATATAATGATGTTCATTTTTTGAATTATGGTCTTGTTGATTTTAAAAAATGTGATAAAGCAGGGGGTGTTTTAGGGAGTGGCTATGATGTGAATGACCATGATGGCTGCGCTCGCAACGGCAAACTTGATGTCTCAAATCAGATCTTCACAAATCAATGGGTGACGTCACATATGTTATGTCCAGTACTATATACGGTCTATGCTTCCAAAACATCAACTTTGAGGACAACATGTTCACTTGCTGCCTAATATATCACACCCAGTGACAGGTGTCATGATAACAAGATTATCAGTTTTATTCCAGTCACCTGTCAGTGGTCATAATGTTATGGCTGATCAGTGTATATATATGCCATTATGACTGGGAATGGCATTTGATGAGAGCAGAATTGTAATGAAGATATTAGAAGGCAGAATAATTAAATTAATGAAAGCATTGGACGGGGCATCGGAAGGAAATTATTCAATGCCTATTTACTTCTCTGTCTCAGATAAAAACAAAGGATCTTGACTGAACCATAGATATAAATTCTGTATGTTATTAAAAAACTGATTCGTTACTTTTTTCTTTCCTGTCCAGTGGGTGGCGGTAATGCACCTTCTTTTTGGTTACAGATCTATTTGAACACCACAGAGGAAGAATTGTAAAGAATTAAATTTTTTTGCAATGTTGTACAGTAGCTACGTTGATATAATATCGCGTTGTACTGTTAACTTTGCTTGTTAGATTTGCTTTTTTATCTTTAGTTACATTGCAAAAATTTCAACATGGACAAACGATCCAAAAACATGGCCATTACGGGTGGGTGTTTTATTCCTTTTTGAAGTATTCAAGGTTAGCTACAGTAGCTACTACTAGCTGACGTTAGCTCACATGTGATTGTAACTAAATCACAATGTAAGTCACTGAAAAGTAACTTACTTGTAGCGTCCTAGTTATTACTGTAATTACATGTAAATATCACACTCATTATGACATAGTTGACTTCTTGCAGCAGCTACTATAGCTAAAGTAAAGAACGTTAGCCGAGTTAGCAAACGTAAGCTACTAGCTGTTATTGTTGGTCTGTACAGTACGTATTATTGTGTGTATTATGAATTTGCGTCACAGGCTTATTATAATATTTTGGAAAGCTTGATCGTCTTTAATATGTAGATAGACATTATTTGGTAAAGGTAATGGACAGTCTGTCGGGTATTAAGCGGTGTTCTCTTTCATTTCAAAATGTGTTCCATCTATTCTTGCAATAGGACCCCCAGTGCCTCTCTCTGCTTTACGCCTCTTGGTTTCTCCCCTGCGGCTGATGTATTCATTTGTGTGGCACGTTGTGAATCAACGAAATGTGATGCATTATGGGAAGGTCGAGGAGTTTGTGACTGTGGTGACTGAAGCGGTTCCAGAGTTGCTGAGTTTTAAACAGAGGACTCAGCTGATCCTAGGTCTGAAAGCAAGGGTGAGTGACACGTCTGTTTCGTTATGGAAAGTGTTATTGTTTATTTCATTACTAGGCTATGATGCGAAGCACACAACAACAGTTCAGAGTTGTCCTTTGTGTGAGACAATTCATATTTTTTATTATATCATGCAGTCGTACATGCAACATGACAGAAATAATGCCATTATTGTCATTACTTAGATGATCTTAGAAATGTTCCGCAAGGATGTTCCACCCAATCCTCAAGCCATCCATAATCTCCTGGAAAATATGAGCATCTGTGTATCTACATGGGTAAGACAAGGTTTCACTCGCAATGTCTCAGTCATCCGTTCATTTTTTTCATGACAATTGGTGATATGTAGTTTTGGTATTATATTCATATTCTGTGTTACAGGAGCAAAACAACGAAGTGAAGGAGTCGCAGGCTAACTTTGTCACACTTGTCCACACCCTGCTGAAGAATCCTTATGAGAGAAAACACTTCTTCCAGGTTTGTAAGGATTTACCTCTCTCACTGACCCTTGATTTGCTTTAAAACTTGATTTGTTTTTCTGGAATGCGCTTTCCTCATACAAATGACTGCTCTTCTTTTGTAGGGAGAGTTCCAAAGACAGTATGGCTCAAAGTATGACACTGCACTACAGGCTCTTGTAGGAGGGTTGGTCTTCAGACTGGAACAACGGCTTTTCGTACCAGATCTCGCCCAGGTAGGGATCTGTTATAACAAGTCTAAAACGCATCCGATTGATTATACTTTTTCCACAATCGCCATTTCTGTCAATGCTCATAGCTTTTACGTGTCGTTGTCAGATAGCGTCTATGATCAGTGCTTCTCCCTCTGACCTGGAGGATTGTGGGAAGTCGGTGTCCGACTCTGAGCAGCTGAAGCTCCTCCTCCAGAACCCGAACCTGCTGAATAAAACCCAGTTTAACAAAAATGGTATGTCAGGAAGCATTAAGATAATTCATTATGTGTTACATAATATGCTGACACAGGTCAGACTGGCTTTGTGTGAGAATTACACTTCTCTAACCCTTTACACTTGTGTGTGTCTAATTGATTCAGGTCAATTTATGATTTATTTTCAACAGAAATGTAAATAAAGGCTGTGTCTTTGCAATTTATCAGCCTACAGTTAAATGTATTGCATTTTGGCAGGGGCGTAGTAGGCTAAGTCGCTGCATTGCAGAACATTCTATGGGATGATGGTCATGGGTTCGAGCCTGACTATGGGTTCTCGGACTTTCTCTGGGCCTCCTGCACGACACAGTGCAAATTGACATAGTGCTGCCTGGGATTATCTATGTCAGATTATCTATCCTGCCACGTTGCCCTCCAGTGACTCTTTGGGTTCAGATTGGGCGCCTGTAAATTAAATTGCAGAAGTATAGTCGGTGAACGTAAGGCTTCCGTATTGGGTAAACATTGTGAAAATAATTGGCGGCTCGGGTGACAAGTGTTTGGATGAACCATATGTGCTCCCCTCGTCATCCCACAGATCTGTCCAAGGAGTTGCGGAGCTGCCAACAGGGCAGGATTAGTGGGAATTGGGAAGGGAGGAAAATCGGGAAAACATTCAGTAAAATAAAAAATACATTTATTGCATTTTAACAAATATTTCCTTTTCTTCTCAGTACCTCTCACTTCCTCTGCTGGTGACTGTGTTCTGTCCTCGCTGTCCTTCCGCCTCCCCTGTGACATGAAGTCTGTGCAGCCAGATTTTGACGAGCCGGCGGAATCTGAAGAAGCCGCCCTGAACATCAATAGCCCTGCCTCTGTCAGTGACGTGGAGGATCTGGGAGTGATGTCAGAGAACTCTGACCATGCTGGAGAAAATTCTAAGATTGAGATAGACGAGGGCAGTGCCAGGGATAATGAAGGTGGGCCGGATAATGCAGTATGTGATAGTAATGAAGAGAATACATTATCCCAGAGCCAAGTGGTCTTGTTTAATCCTCATGGAATAAGTGGAGTGGTCGAGGAAGTATCATCAGAAAAGAGTATGCAACCAACAGAAAGAGATGAGCAGCTTGTATCAGCAATGGAAATCACTAAAGCATCACCTTCACAGATTCAAGTAGTCATCCCAGTAAATAATGGTGACCAGACGAGTGACCAACTGGTCCAGCTAGTAAGTGTCCACCAGTGGATCTCCCACATCGCAAGTAACGATATCTGTCTCCCTAGTTTGCCACCCCTCCCGCAGAACAATAATGTAGAACTAGAGATGGAGTTAGGTGACACATGTCTTGGAAGTAGTGTGGTGATTGGAAATCCGGAAACAGAAGCTAATCTCTTAGAAAGGGCAGTTATACGAAGGAGGCGAGTGGTCAGGCCACAAAGAATAACGGTACCATCAAAAAGGAGAATCCCTGAGGCAACATTTATCTGTCAGGATTGTGGTAAGGCTTTTTCCTATCCTTCTCAGCTGGAAAACCACCTCCGTATTCACACAGGAGAGAAACCTTTCAAGTGCACCGTGTGTGGAAGGGGCTTTAGGTCCGTAGGATACTTGACGACTCACATGAAAAATCACTCTGAAGCCAGACCGTTTAAGTGTGACCAATGTGACAAGTGCTTTCGTAAAAACGATGCCCTGAAAAAGCATCGGATCATCCACATGGGTGCAAAACCACACAAATGCACCATTTGTGGAAAGGGCTTCACGCAAGCCTTTTATTGCAGAATTCACATCCAGTCCCATGCTGAAAACAACTTCCCCTGTACTCATTGCTCAAAGAGATTCCCGACTGAATACAAGCTGTCGGTCCATCAACGGTGGCACACGATGGAGCGCTCGTTCGTCTGTGAGCAGTGTGGGATGCGCTTCTTTCATCCCAGTGGCTTGAAAAGGCACATGGGCTATCACATCGGGGACCGCCCCTTCTTGTGTGCCCTGTGTGGAAGAACATTTGTTTATGAGTTTGACCTGAAGAAACACCAAAGGGACCATGGCCCTAAGCCTGAGATCCCCTGCCCTGTCTGCAAGAAGATTTTCAGCAGCAACGGCCTGGTGAAGGCCCATATGCTTACGCACTCGTCGGTAAAACCTTACCACTGTGACCTATGCGACAGGTCTTTTAAACAAAGCTGCAACTTGACCTGCCACAAAAGATTGCACACCGGTGAACGCCCGTACCACTGTGATGTGTGTGGGAAGACCTACAAGCTGAAACAGCACCTGAAAGAGCACATGATTGTCAATCACACAGAGGAGCAACACCCCTGTGACCAGTGTGGGAAGGTGTTTAAGTTGGCGCGGTTGCTAAAGGTGCATCAGCGGTTGCACTCTAGTGAACGTTCCGAGCGCACAAAGAAATGCAGTCACGCCAGCCGCCGCAGGAGACATTCTTCCAAAATGAGTTGATTTTCTACCTGATGGTTGACTGGTTCTTTTTATATTTTCCTCATTTTCCTCCCCTCCCAATTCCCACTGACCCTGCCTTGTCAGCAGCTTCAACATGTTGGACAAATGCGGTATGGCGAGGGGCGCGCACATGGTTCATCCAACCACATGTCACTGAGCCACCAATTCTTTTCGCACTGCTCATCCAACTCGGACGCCTTTAGTCAGATCATGCACAGGATGATTACACTCACCAACTATAGAGTACCTCCACGATTTCATTTAACAGGCACCCGATCTGCACACAAGGAGTCGCTGGAGAGTGACATGGCAAGGTAGCTGATCTAACCCAAATCCCAGGTAGCGATATGCAAGTCTGCGCTGCCTTGTTCTGCAGGTCCGGTGAAAGCCAGAGAAACCATAGTTAGGCTCGAACAGCTGACTATCATGACATAGACTGTCCTGCAATGCAGCGACTTAGCCCACTACACCACGCAGAACCCCACCAGGTGGACTGGTTCCAAGAGGAGTTTTAAGGTGTCACTAATTTAGTAATTTAGCTTTCATCATCGTCTTATTTTCTTTTGTTGTAGACTATCTGCTGTTAGATAACAATTAATGATTGTGCCATTATAACATTTTTGTTTTTTTATAGATAGGTTATTAAAATTCTAAAGATGTAGCTTATCTCCTGCTCTTTTGGCAAAGTCAAAATTCTAGTGATTTTCTGAAAAATATGTGCGACATGTGATATATTGTATATATCTAGGAATATTAAGGAAAAATGTAATGTTTGCAAAAGTCAGGAAAATAAATTCAATATTTTCTGAAATTACTACTTTTGCTTTTATTACTTTTTTGTCTTCGTGTTTTAAACCAATGCACAAACAGTGAAATCATTTTTTTGATGGTGCAGTGCAATTACTTGCCAATGGTTGCCAAGCAAAAATCACTGGTTGGGACCACCGCTATGGAATAACTAGCCACCAGGGGATGGTTACACATTTATGGTAATGGCTGTGTTTCTATCTGTTATTTATACAATGATAAGCCTTTGTACTAACTAGTTATGCTAACTAGCAATCTTGGGTGGAGGAAAAGGAAGAAAGGAGGAAGGAAAAGGAAAGCCGAGTCCAAGGCAGTACTTACAGCCATGCTAGTGGGGTAACTAGCCCCACCTCCATTTTCTAAAATAACATTTCTTCTAGTAACTTGTGTAATTGTAGTGTACAATCTAGACATTTATTCTTCCGTTTCCTTTCATTTAGCCTTGTTCATTTTTTATTCGTTTTTGCATTGCTCATTTGAGTGCAGTTGTTATATTAAATATAAGCTGTCCTGAACATTAAATATTCTGTTGTTGTTGTTAGACCTTTAGAAAAAAATGCCTAAGAAATCCTTAGTATTAAAGCATTCGTCAAAGTAACGTGTGATGCAAAACATGTTGAACACAAACTCTGCCAACAACGGTTTTTACAGTTCGATGTTGAATATATGTAGCCTGTCACTTGAAAACAGCAGGTTTTGTCTGTTTTTGCTGTGCTACTGTAGGTCTAACACGAATTAAGCTATTAGCTATTTATTTTCATTAGCTTAATTTAATCACAATAAAGCTGTTATATTTTGTTACCTAGGCAAATATCAATCAATCAATCAAATTTATTTATAAAGCCCTTTTTACAACAGCAGATGTCACAAAGTGCTTTGACAGACACCCGGCCCGAGACCCCCAAAAGCAAGCAACACAAGTGATGCACAGTGGCTAGGAAAAACCCCAGTAGGAGGGACCTGGGAAGAAACCTAGAGAGAGGCCAGACTCAAGGGGGTGGCCAGTCCTCTTCTGGCTGTACCGGGTGGGGGATCTGAAGGTACACAGCCCATTGTAATAAGGTCAATCAGTGTTCAATTTTTGTCAAGCAATGAAGATATGATGGGTGGACTATAACCATAGTCCCCACGTAGCATCAACACAGCTCGGCGGTCCAGCGAAGGAAGACTACTAAGCCGACCGGAGACGAAAGCTGGCGTCACCGGGCGGAAACGGGATCACCAGCCGCAGTGACATGGGATCCAGCACAGCAAGGCACAGGAAGGGGACAGGAAGGAGCCACCAGGCCACACGGTCCCATCGATGCTCAAAGGGTCCTCCTAGGATGAACATGACATCAGGAACATTAGAGTGGGCATACCTTGGGTCTAGCACCTTGACACAGCCCTGACCCCAAAGTGAATATGTAAAACCCTAGTCCCCCGGCACATAAACTATTGCAGCATAACATCTGGGACTGAAACTCTATTGGCCAGTGTGTTTTGTTGGCCAGAGTGTTGCAGAGAAGTGGAATTAGTCATGATAGACTTAATCATTAGTCATGATCGACTTAATTAAAAAATCTGTTTCATCAAGGAGTTGAGGTGGTCTGGGTAGAGTAAGTTTGAATGTTTGCTTCTAGAGCAGTTGAATTAGTCTGGATTTGACTTAGTTCAAACATCCGTTTCTTCAAGAAGATTTAGGTGAACAATTGAACGGTCTTGTTCATAAGGGGTTCAATTATAATCTGGATTGACTTGGTAGTTCAGATAAAATAA
Organism: Umbra pygmaea; assembly: GCA_016801145.1. Classification (NCBI taxonomy): domain Eukaryota; kingdom Metazoa; phylum Chordata; class Actinopteri; order Esociformes; family Umbridae; genus Umbra; species Umbra pygmaea. The sequence continues at coordinate 2,552 of JACXGM010003134.1, read as the reverse complement.
GTTAAAGGGTTCAAAAAGGAAAAGCAGAGTGTGAGAAGGGGTGCTGTTACCACAGCTATACACCCTTCCCTGCCGGACTAGGCTTACTCTGTCTCCCTCCTCACTCTGCCTTCATGGCGGAGGGGTGAGAGGGAAAAAAGATGGTGTATGAGGATGAGCAGATGCCCCTATGTTTATAAAGATATAAATCAGTAATAGCCAAGCAGGCATGCTTCCGACCCACCCACATTGCCAAGACCACACTTCCAAGGGTCACCAACAGACCGTACCACCGCAGGGGTAGTATTGAAGTGAGGACATCCCAGCAGAGAGAGGGGAGCCCACCAGGCCAGACTACACTGTACCATAGAACTTACCGAAGAGATGAGTCTTCAGCATAGACTTAAATGTTGAGACTGAGTCTGCATCTCTCACATGGGTTGGTAGATCATTCCACAGAATTGGAGCTCTATATGAGAAAGCCCTTCCACCAGCTGTTTGTTTACAAATTCTAGGAACAATGAGGAGGCCGGGATCTTGTGAACGTAATGTACGTGTGGGTATGTATGGTTGCACCAAATCAGACAGATAAGTAGGGGAAAGTCAGTGCTTTGTATGTTAATAGTAAGACTTTGAAATCTGCCCTAGCCTTAATGGACAGCCATTGTAGAGAGGCTAGAATTGGGGTAATGTGTTCCGATTTCGCAGTTCTTGTCAGAATTCTGAAACAATGTTCTCAATGCCCCTGGTGATACTTTAGAGCAAAGTTTTATGTTGTGTCAAGCCTTCTTAGTGTTTTAAAAATAGCGATTTTGATGCTATCATAGTATTGATGCTATCATAGTAGTGCCCATGTCACTCCCAATCAAAAGACTATTGGACCGAAACCAAAAATACGTAAAATCTTAAGTGGCGTTTCCGTCCTAATATTATGCTTTTAAACAAAAGTTTGACTTTGTAACACCCAGCCCAGGAAGGGCTGGCGTTTATGAACTATCTTGAACTAAGAGATGGACTCCTGTGTATGTTTGGTTATTTCATGTGTGTAGCCTTAATGCAGTTTATTATTTAAGGCTCAAATATTAATATTTGGCTGATGGGCAATTATCAATTATAGTTCATGTAAACAATAATAATTATACAGTGTATTTATTAGAATTGATGGAAATGGAAACTGTTAGTGTTGCTTCCTAGTAACTCTAGTTATTTTTTGTGATATTCGCAGACAATGGTTTAAGGCGGTAATTAAGCGCGAGCGGAGTTCGTTAGGAAATGGAATGGAGCCACACAGTTTTTAGACCTCTTTTTCTCTCTTTCTCTCTTTCAATATTTATCGTCGTTATTTCTTGTTTTACTGTTGTACGTTTTTCAATTACCTTGATATTTTATAATAAATTGTTTCCATTAAAGTGAAACAATAAAGAGTTATTCTCTATCAAGTGGAATATGGATTTGTGGAAGTTAAAAGGATGAGGAGAATCGTTCGAGCGTCAAACTATCAGGCTTCAATGACGGAAAACCTACATTATTAGTCTAAAAACTAGCTCTGATTAGATTAATGGAATTACGTAGAATTAATGGAAACGGATTACAGAAGAAGGAAACTGAACGGTGGTTATTTGGTAAAAGAGAAGACAACAAGTTGTAAGTCATCTTGTCTTGCTTTGCCACGTATTGTTAAGCTAGCCTGAAACTACTAGATACCGCAGCGCTGCGCTGTGTGTGAGCCTACTCAACCCGCATGATAGCGCTAGTGTGTGACGTAGTATATGCAAAAAGGAAAACACAGATTTTCGCTAGTTATGAATGAACAAGTCAGTGGAAAACGGACAGTAAAAATGACTGAGAAGGCAGAAGAAGAACTAAAGTCTGGACAATTTCAGGAACGCAGGAACAAGCTATCCCAGTTAACTAGCATGGAAAGGCAAATAGAGCACTTCAATGGAAGATGATGCAAACGTCGACAATGTTAAAATATATTGCGTGTTGAATTTAGTGGTTTGCAGCAAGAATTTTGTGAACTGAATTCTGTTCTAAAACGACTTATGAATGAAGATGATTTTTTGGATAATCCAAAAAAATGGTTTGACCCTAAGAATAAATCAATTAATGATTTTTTTCTGGAAATGTGTGAGGGAGAGAGACCGGAGAAGGTACTTGACAGAGGATACATCGGATACATCGGATATTTATTGTTGAACTTCCAGGAATAGACAGATAGCAGGGTACAGGTACACAGTGCGTTATATAACCATAGACAGAACTCTACTAGACAACGTGCTCTTGTAGCGGCACGGACACTATACAAACGAAACTATACAGAGCATAGGTAACTATATAACAAACGCAACAGACCCACAGTACCTTCTACGCGAACAGGGGGGTATTGCACAAAACCAAGATAAGGGATTAAGCCGGGATTTTCAAGTTATCCTGGATAAATTTCGTCTTCACTTGGTTGCACAAAAGCTGCTAGAAGTAAACCCAGCCAAGTAACCATGGCGATTTATTCTTTGCAGCTAGCCTGCTCCAGAGCAGGCTAACAGCCAGGCTAAGATAAATCGCGGAGCCTT
>JACXGM010003133.1:6492-43288 GCA_016801145.1 Umbra pygmaea | reverse complement strand
ATTGACTGATGTGTACCCATCTACATGTATGTGTGTGTGCCTGTGTTTAATGACTGATGTGTACCCGTCTGCAGGGCAGTCTGATATTTGTGGTGGGGAAGAACGAAGGCCTGCTGGCGGTGAGTGGGAGAAGGCATAACGCTGATGACCTGGTGGCCACAGCTCTTGCCGTGGAGCCTGTCAAGACGGTGTATCGGGGGAGGTGTGTACTGTGTTGGGAGTCTAGTGTAGTGTGATAATTTTCAATATTCAAAGTCTTTCACATTTAGTTGCATTAACAACTGTGGTTAAATGTATTTATTTACATTTAAAATAATGTAAATAGCTAACTAAATAAATGCGTAAAAGTCTGTAAACTGGAGCAGGGGGATAACATGGTTTTGGCAATACAGATTATTTGAGTTATTCTCACTACTGACAGCACTCCAGATATCCAAACAACAGAGCTACATTTTAAAACCACCCAGAATTCTCCTTTAACAGACACTTTTATCTAGAACGACTTACAGTAAGTACAGGGACATCCCCCTGGAGCATCTTAAGGTTAAGTAAGTCTTTTGTTGAAGGACACACTGACATTTGTGTTGAAAAATGTTGAAAATCAGCAACATTCTGAATACAAGTCTGACTCCCTAACCACTGAGTCAGCTGATGCCGAAACGCCTGTAGTTTGGTTTCTGAAATGGAGCTCAGTTCATAAAGATGACTGTATCTTTGACCATCATTAATAGTTATCTTGTGATCTTGACCATCAGTAAACAGATACTGAATGCCTAATTTATTATTTTTAGTACTCTTACAGTGCCTTGCGAAAGTATTCGGCCCCCTTGAACATTTCAACCTTTTGCCACATTTCAGGCTTCAAACATAAAGATATAAAACTGAAATTTTGTGTGGGACAAAATCATGAAGTGGAACAAAATTTATTGGATTTTCAAGCTTTTTTAACAAATAAAAAACTGACAAATTGGGCGAGCAAAATTATTCAGCCCATTTACTTTCAGTGCAGCAAACTCTCTCCAGAAGTTTAGTGAGGATCTCTGAATGATCCAATGTTGACCTAAATGACTAATGATGATAAACAGAATTCACCTGTGTGTAATCAAATCTCTGTATAAATGCACCTGCTCTGTGATAGTTTCAGCGGTCCGTTGAAAGCACAGAGAGCATCATGAAGAACAAGGAACACACCAGGCAGGTCCGAGATACTGTTGTGGAGAAGTTTAAAGCCGGAATGATTTTCCAAGCTTTAAACATCCCACGGAGCACTGTGCAAGCGACAATATTAAAATGGAAGGAGTATCAGACCACTGCAAATCTACCAAGACCGGCCGTCTTTCAGCTCATACAAGGAGAAGACTGATCAGAGATCCAGCCAAGAGGCCCATGATCACTCTGGATGAACTGCAGAGATCTACAGCTGAGGTGGGCAAGTCTGTCCATAGGACAACAATCAGTCGTATACTGCACAAATCTGGCCTTTATGGAAGAGTGGCAAGAAGAACACCATTTCTGAAAGATATCCATAAAAAGTGTCGTTTTAAGTTTGCCACAAGCCACCTGGGAGACACACCAAACAATTGGAAGAAGTTGCTCTGGTCAGATGAAACCAAAATCGAACTTTTTGGCAACAATGCAAAACGTGTAAAAATGGCGTAAAAGCAACACAGCTCATCACCCTGAACACACCATCCCCACTGTCAAACATGGTGGTTGCAGCATCATGGTTTGGGCCTGCTTCTCTTCAGCAGGGACAGGGAAGATGGCTAAAATTGATGGGAAGATGGATGGAGCCAAATACAGGACCATTCTGGAAGAATGATGGAGTCTGCAACAGACCTGAGACTGGGACGGAGATTTGTCTTCCAACAAGACAATGATCCAAAACATAAAGCAAAATCTACGATGGAATGATTCACAAATCAACATATCCAGGTGTTAGAATGGCCAAGTCAAAGTCCAGACCTTAATCCAATTGAGAATCTGTAGAAAGAACTGAAAACTGCTGTTCACAAACGCTCTCCATCCAACCTCACTGAGCTCGAGCTAATTTGCAAGGAGGAATGGGCAAAAATTTCAGTCTCTCGATGTGCAAAACTGATAGAGACATACCCCAAGCGACTTACAGCTGTAATCGCAGCAAAAGGTGGCGCTACAAAGCATTAACTTAAGGGGGCTGAATAATATTGCACGCCCAATTTTTCAGTTTTTTATTTGTTAAAAAAGTTTGAAATATCCAATAAATTTCGTTCCACTTCATGATTGTGTCCCACTTGTTGTTTATTCTTCACAAAAAATTACAGTTTCATATCTTTATGTTTGAAGCCTGAAATGTGGCAAAAGGTCGAAAAGTTCAAGGAGGCCGAATACTTTCGCAAGGCACTGTACCAATTGCTGTCTATATTTAGGATGCTTAAAACCAACCACAGAATATGTGCTAGTTGTGTGCTACTTTGTAAAGCAATGTGTGAATAATAATGCAATCCATCACACAAGAATACATAAATACTTTCTGCATATTTTTGTATGGCCGTGGCTTGTCTCCATGCAGTAAAAAGGATCTCAAGCTGTGAACATTTCAGTTTTAGATTGTGTTTCCTCATGAGTCCCAGACAAAGGAGGGAATCACTAATGTATTGCAGTGTTCTCTGCTGTAAACACCTCCAGTATGGGTGTGACTAACCGGTGGAGAAGACGTTCTAATTGTGTGTGTTTCTGTATTAGGATCACAGTGTTTTCTGTGACCGTGTTCTATGATGAGAGGATAGTGATCGTGGCAGAGCAGAGACCGGATGCCAGTGAAGAGGACAGCTTCCAGTGGATGAGCCGAGTGCTACAGGTAGCTACCTTTCGTATTGGTACTTTCCAACAAACACCATGTTTTTCAGTGAACCATAAACAAATGATTAGAGGGCTTGTCTAACATCTAGCTGCTGATGTGTGTGTCTACTGTTCAGGCTATTGACAGTATTCACCAGGTGGGTCTGTACTGCCTGGCGCTGGTACCTGCTAACACCTTACCCAAGACCCCCCTGGGAGGGATTCACATCTCAGAGACCAAGCAGCACTTCCTGGATGGCAACTTGCACCCCTGCAACATCCTGCTGTGCCCACACAGCTGCGTAACCAACCTCCCCAAACCGCGGCAGAAACAGCCAGGTACCGTAGGCTTGACTCTGGGGTCAAACAGCAAAACATGGCAACATACATACTAGACTACCAATGAATTGATGGCTGTTCTGATCTACCTCCATCTTTCCCTTTAGTGGGTGTGGGACCAGCGTCTATCATGGTGGGGAACCTTGTAGCAGGGAAGAGGATAGCCCAGGCAGCGGGCAGGGATCTGGGCATGATCGAGGACCAAGACCTGGTCAGGAAGGTAGGTCCACCCTTGGACACATCTGTCATCGTCACTCTAGGAAGGACCCGGCTAGCACAAGCACAGCGGCCCAACATGTTTGGTTAATTAGTAGGTAGATGTTAGCTGCTGACAGGAAGTCAGGATGGATGGTGTGATGTTTGGGCTGCCAGTGACACACCACCATGTTGGGTTCCCACGGTGACCTGCCATAGGGTAGCCTGCAGTGATGTATTGCCACAACCAGCAGCAGCCCAGTCAGTGGTTGCTAGCTTGGATGCTAACGCATGTGAGCAACATGATGGAATCTCTCTTCTGTCCTAATGCTCCGCTTTCTCTGGATGGACTTAGCTCTGTATGTGGCCTATGATGATGGTAAGAGCTACCCCCACCCAACATTTCCTACCACCTTGGTCGTACCTTTGCTTCTGTCTGCACACACAGTGAAGATGTCAGGGAGCCATGTTGTAGTTTAATTCATAGATCATTCTATGGATGTGTCGCTAACTTGCAACAAGGTCTGAGACTTTGCATGATGCTGAATGTTAACATGTTATCATATTATGCACTTGTTTGTTATTTTTCTGCATCACAGAACACTTATGGGAACACTCTGTCATGGCTTCTTCTAATGCCAGCTGATACGTCATGCTTTTCATGACCTTGATCATCTGTTGCTTTTTGTGAAATTTCAGCCGTAACAATGGAACTACTTCCTCTTGTTAGTGACCACCTGTTAAAGTAAAAACTGATTAAAAACCATATCAGAAAAAAACGATATATTGGATAATGATTCCCTACACTATTTTCTAAAGCAAAGCTTAAAATGCTTACATTTTGATTGGTGCATGCCTATTGACACACTGTGGAAGCACAACTCGTCATGTCCTTATTGCATTTCCTGATCAAATGGCAAAACCTGCACTGCATAGTCTAGAAAATCATTGTCCCATTAAAAATGCTTTTTTTTAAATATCATGAAATACACTGCTCAAAAAAATAAAGGGGACACTAAGATAACACATCCTAGATCTGAATGAATTAACTAATCGTATGAAATTCTTCGTCTTTACATAGTTGAATGTGCTGACAACAAAATCACACAAAAATTATCAATTGAAATTAAATTTATCAACCAATGGATGTCTGGATATGGAGTCACACTCAAAGTCTAAGTGGAAAACCACACTACAGGCTGATCCAACTTTGATGTAATGTCCTTAAAACAAGTCAAAATGAGGCTCAGTAGTGTGTGTGGCCTCCACGTGCCCATATGACCTCCCTACAATGCCTGGGCATGCTCCTGATTAGGTGGTGTATGGTCTTCTGAGGGATGTCCTCTCAGACCTGGACTAAAGCATCCACCAACTCCTGGACAGTCTGTGGTGCAACGTGGCGTTGGTGGATGGAGTGAGACATGATGTCCCAGATGTGCTCAATCGTATTCAGGTCTGAGGAATGGGCGGGCCAGTCCATAGCATCAATGTCTTTCTCTTGCAGGAACTGCTGACACACTCCAGCCACATGAGTTCTAGCATTGTCTTGCATTAGGAGGAACCCAGGGACAACTGCACCAGCATATGGTCTCACAAGGGGTCTGAGGATCTCATCTCGGTACCTAATGGCAGTCAGGCTACCTCTGGCGAGCACATGGAGGGCTGTGCGGCACCCCAAAGAAATGCCACCCCACACCATTACTGACCCACAGCCAAACCGGTCATGCTGGAGGATGTTGCAGGCAGCAGAACATTCTCCACGGCGTCTCCAGACTCTGTCTTGTCTGTCACATGTGCTCAGTGTGACCCTGCTTTCAACTTTGAAGAGCACAGGGCGCCAGTAGCGAATTTGCCAATCTTGGTGTTCTGTAAGCACAACCCCCACCTGTGGACGTCGGGCCCTCATACCACCCTCACAGAGTCTGTTTCTAACTGTTTGAGTGGACACATGCACATTTGTGGCCTGCTGGAGGTCATTTTTCAGGGCTCTGGCAGTGCTCCTCCTGCTCTTTCTTGCACAAAGGCAGAGGTAGCGATCCTGCTGCTGGGTTGTTGCCCTCCTACGGCCTCCTCCACGTCTTCTGATGTATTGGTCTGTCTCCTGGTAACGCCTCCATGCTCTGGACACTACACTGACAGACACAGCAAACCTTCTTGCCACAGCTCGCATTGATGTGCCATCCTGGATGAGTTGCACTACCTTGAGCCACTTGTGTGGGTTGTAAACTCCGTCTCATGCTACCACTAGAGTGAAAGCACCGCCAGCCTTCAAAAGTGACCAAAACATCAGCCAGGAAGCATAGGAACTGAGAAGTGGTCTGTGGTCACCACCTGCAGAACCACTCCTTTATTGGGGGTGTCTTGCTAATTGCCTATAATTTCAACCTGTTGTCTGTTCCATTTGCACAACAGCATGTGAAATTCATTGTCAATCAGTGTTGCTTGCTGAGTGGACAGTGTGATTTCACAGAAGTGTGATTGACTTGAAGTTACATTGTGTTGTTTATTTTTTTCAGCAGTGTACATGTTCTACAGCTGGCCACTCAAAGAGAATGTAGTTCTGTTTTTACTCCGCAAAATTCTACACAGAGCACGTTAAAATGTTCTAAATACTTCCAAGATCCAAGCATCCACTACACTTTATCTGTGCCTGGCTGTCCTTTCCCATTGAATCCCTCTCCATAATTGCTGTTAGCTCCATTATTTTGAGTAGTTTGTGTAATGCTGCATGGTGTAAATTGAGTTTTTGTTTGGCTGATTTGCCAATGGGAGTTATAGATGCCTTACTCCTAGAAAAGCTGCATACAGAGGAGTGCAAATTTAGTGCAAATGTTCGTAGCACCTTAGCCTTTTGCCGTGTTCTGGTGAGCTCCTCCCATCAGCAAAATAAAACGCTTATCAGATGTGTTTGTGTCGTGGTTAATATTGCATTGTTTTCAAACCATTTTTAAATCTCGCTGATGTTACAAGCATCCACGGTGACATTTCTACGAAGTGACCTTTGCCCTTCTGTTTCTTCTCAGCACCAGTTCCTGTCTGAAGCTCTGCAGTGGAGGGCTCAGACAGACCCGGATCACTGCCTCTACGTGCTGCTCAACGCAAAGGTATCAACACCCATGTACACACAGTCAACGCAGCAGCCCACATAGAGATGAGCCCAGTCGTGAATGAACCCTAACAGCCGTCACCTCCTTGTGTGTTTCAGGGCGTGGCGGTATGCACGGCCACCTGTGTGCAGCTTCATAAGCGGGCGGAGAAGATTGCGGCAGCGCTCACGGAGAAGGGCAGCATCAACACTGGAGACAACGTCGTGCTTCTGTACCCGCCTGGTGCGTACTGGTTCTCATAGTGAGACGTGGTACAGTCACACCTCCATCCAGGATGTTCTAGTTGTGTTTATCTGTCTCTCTGTCTAGGTATCGATCTGATTGCCTCTTTCTACGGCTGTCTGTACGCTGGGTGTGTTCCTGTCACGGTTAGACCTCCTCATCCACAGAACCTGGCAGCCACACTGCCCACCGTCCGCATGATCATTGACGTGAGTACGCATGGGTTTGTTTGAAGTTGGAGGATTTCTCATTCAGAGTCTATTTTGGTCTGTCAGAGGTAATCTGGAGTCCTGTTCTTTCACTGAGTAATAAGTTGTTGTGGCGGCCTTTGTTCTCAGGTCAGTAAAGCTGCCTGTATCCTCACGACTCAGAACCTCACCAGGATCCTGCGCTCCAAAGAAGCCGCCGCCACTGTGAACATTAAAACATGGCCGACAATCATCGACACAGGTCCTTCGACATACGATACAAGCGCTCACATCGCGATCCTGACCATAGAGTTTCACCCAGACAAACTCAACCTTGTTGTTTCGCTTCCCCAGACGACCTCCCGCGCCGCAGGCCTGCCACGATCTACAAGCCTCCCACGGCGGAGATGATCGCCTATCTGGACTTCAGTGTGTCCACCACTGGCATGCTAACTGGGGTCAAGGTGAGCTGCCTGGAGGCTACTGCTGCTCTAAGTATCTGATAGACTGGAATGTTCTGGTGGTCCAAAGGTGACCTGCCTTCAGCAAATGTCTGTAGCCAACAGATTGTTTTACTCATCTGATTTACAGCTGGCCAATATGGGTATTTATAACCAATGTGGGAATACATAACCAATGTGGGTATACATAACCAATGTGGGTATACATAACCAATGTGGGTATACATAACCGTACAGTACGTAACCAATGGTGTTACCGATTGACTTCTTTTATTAGAATTGAACTGAGTCAGAATTTATCTGATTAAACTAAATCTCTTGTACCAGATGGTTGTTGTGGTATATGATTAAACTAAGTCTCGTCCATCAGATGGTGGTTGTGGTATCTGATTAAACTGAGTCTCTTCCATCAGATGGTTGTTGTGGTATCTGATTAAACTGAGTCTCTTCCATCAGATGGTTGTTGTGGTATCTGATTAAACTGAGTCTCTTCCATCAGATGGTTGTTGTGGTATCTGATTAAACTAAGTCTCTTCCATCAGATGGTTGTTGTGGTATTTGATTAAACTGAGTCTCGTCCATCAGATGGTTGTCGTGGTATCTGATTAACCTGAGTCTCTTCCATCAGATAGTTGTTTTGGTATCTGATTAAACTGAGTCTCTTCCGTCAGATGGTTGTTTTGGTATCTGATTAAACTGAGTCTCTTCCGTCAGATGGTTGTTTTGGTATCTGATTAAACTGAGTCTCGTCCATCAGATGGTTGTTTTGGTATCTGATTAAACTGAGTCTCTTCCGTCAGATGGTTGTTTTGGTATCTGATTAAACTGAGTCTCTTCCGTCAGATGGTTGTTTTGGTATCTGATTAAACTGAGTCTCTTCCATCAGATGGTTGTTTTGGTATCTGATTAAACTGAGTCTCTTCCGTCAGATTGTTGTTTTGGTATCTGATTAAACTGAGTCTCTTCCATCAGATCTCCCATGCTGCAGTCAGTGCTCTGTGTCGCTCCATCAAGTTGCAATGTGAGCTGTACTCCTCACGCCAAATAGCCATCTGCCTGGACCCCTACTGTGGCCTGGGCTTTGTACTTTGGTGCCTCGCTAGGTAACACACACTCTTCATCACTCACATTCCCTGTGTGGAGGCTGGTGAACCTTAACTGAGGAGGAATTGCACTCATAATAAGGTCTGGAGTAAACTGTATGCTATCTCACACTGGGTGTAATGTCTTCAACTCCATTTTCTACAGTCCAGACATTAGCATGAGACTCCTCTTAAGGTCCAGCATGACCTGGTGTGAGTGTGTAGTGTGTACTTACTTGTCTGTTGTGTGTATTTAGTGTGTACTCACTGGACTGTTGTGTGTGTAGTGTGTACTCACTTGTCTGTTGTGTGTATGTAGTGTGTACTGACTGGTCTGTTGTGTGTGTAGTGTGTACTCACTGGTCTGTTGTGTATGTAGTGTGTACTCACTGGAATGTTGTGTGTGTGTGTGTGTGTGTGTGTAGTGTGTACTCACTTGTCTGTTGTGTGTATGTAGTGTGTACTCACTGGTCTGTTGTGTATGTAGTGTACTCACTAGACTGTTATCGACTGTATACTCACTACACTGTTATAAACTGTGTACTCACTGGTGTGTTCTGTGTATGTGTAGCGTGTACTCAGGTCACCAGTCCATCCTCATTCCTCCTCTGGAGTTGGAGAGCTGTCTACCCCTGTGGTTAAGCACCCTGAGTCAGTACCGAATCAGAGACACCTTCTGCTCCTACTCTGTCATGGAGCTCTGCACCAAGGGGATCGGCACACAGACAGAAATCCTCAAAGTGAGTACAACATGCACAGTTCTGATCACACACATACAGTAATATATACACACCCACAAACACTGATCCACCAACCCACTGTTTGCTTCCAGTCACGGGGACTGAACCTGTCATGTGTGAGGAGCTGTGTGGTGATAGCAGAGGAACGCCCCCGTCTGGCCCTCACCATGTCGTTCTCCAAGCTGTTCAAGGACCTGGGACTCTCCCCCCGCGCAGTCAGCACAGCCTTCGGATCCAGGGTGAACCTGGCCATCTGCATGCAGGTATGCTACTCGACAAGATAGAACTGCTACTCGACAAGATAGAACTGCTACTCGACAAGATAGAACTGCTACTCGACAAGATAGAACTGCTACTCGACAAGATAGAACTGCTACTCGACAAGATAGAACTGCTACTCGACAAGATAGAACTGCTACTCGACAAGATAGAACTGCTACTCGACAAGATAGAACTGCTACTCGACAAGATAGAACTCCTACTCGACAAGATAGAACCAACGTTAAATAAGCTACAACCTGTGATCAACCAGTTAGAACTGGTAGGGATCCAGTTAGAACCAGTAATACAGGATGTCTCCTGACTGACAGCTTGTCTGTGTGTTTCCCAGGGTACCACTGGTCCAGATCCCTCCACTGTGTATGTGGATATGAAGTCCCTCCGCCATGACAGGTGAGGACATAGTGGTGTGGTTTTATAGACGGGTTAGAGCCAGCCTGCTGGCTGTGGGTTGAACAGGTGGCCAGACAAGAAGCTTTCTTTGAGGGGAATTGTAGATGGCTCGTCAGATGGCTAAACAATTACTGAAGAAGTGTTTTTAGAGTCAAGTTGTCATTGTGAAAATGTATTCATGTTTTGTATGAATGCATTCATTTTGTGAAAATGCTTTCCAGAAACTTTTGTAAATGCAATATCGTTTCATATTATAGTATATTTAGTCATAAGGCATGACAAGGTGTGGTGTATCGCCAATTCACGGGTTGTTTGCAGCTCCACAAGTCCTTGGTCAAATGTGGGATGGTGAGGGGCGCACATATTTTTCATCCAACCACATGTCACTGAGCCGGCAATACTTTTCACACTGCTCCTCCAACACAGAAGCTTTAGTCAGATCATGTGTGGGATGATTACAATCATCAACTATATTTCCGCGATTTAAATCCTGGGCAGCGCTATGCCACTTTGCGCTGCCTCGTGCAGGAGGCCTGGGCAAAGTCAGAGAACCCAAAGTCAGGCTCGAACCACTGACTATCATGACATAGACCGTCCAGCAGGGCAGAATCGTAGCCCACTACGCCAAGCAGACCCCTTAGCTGTGGTATATGGCCGGTGAGATGCCTTTTATAAACCGGCTTCCAATGCAATTAGAGTGGGTAAAAGTGATGTCGTACCTGATGAATACACATTTACCCCACGGCATTCAGGATTGAATACATTTAGTTTATAGTCAAATCTCTGTCAGACATTTTTGCATGAAGTGAAGCACGTCTTAGATACGTTTTGGAACAGCAGTTGACACTAACAAAAGTATTTTTCCAAAGTATTTAGTTCAGCATCCCACTGAGCTTTCATGTTGTCTTCCAGAGTGAGGCTGGTGGAGCGGGGTGCTCCTCAGAGTCTTCCCCTGATGGAGTCTGGAAAAGTAGGTCTCCCTCGTCTGCACACATTAACATTCAACGTGTGGTTGTTTGTTATTTACCGTCTTGTCCATTCACCCTGTCTAGATTTTACCAGGAGTCAGGGTCATCATTGTGAACCCAGAGACCAGAGGACCTCTAGGAGATTCACACCTTGGAGAGGTGAGAGGATCCAGCCCTATAATAGGAAAGTGAACATATTGGGTGCAATCCAAATGTAGTTCCCAGGACATGAAGAATTTAAACATGAATTGAAATTGCTTTCTGGTATGGAAGTGCCATTAAGCAAATTTGGGAATTTTTGCCAACATTTGAATTGCCAACATTTTTTATTCAATAATATGAGCTAATGTAGCAACAGGGTGCAACTGGAGAAGTGAGAGGAAAATTGCTTTTACAAAAACAAATGACTACGACAATGTCAGCAAACACCTATACAAACACACAGTACAATGAACCACACCAGACCACACAAACAAACACAGGGACTTACTAATGACCGTCTCTCACCAGTGGAAAAGCAACATAACGGAAACCAGCTGTGGATGTTTGACAGTAAGAGAATGTGATCTATTGGTGGACAGGACAGATAATCCATTGGGTAATGGTGATATCATATGAACAGAAGACAACGTGGAGTGGGTGGGGCTGGAGCACTCCAGGAGGGGAGATTGTGACAGCTACCGTACATGGAAGTATTGTCAATAACAGAATTAAAGTTAACTTTTTTTGGCTCCATAGCCTAACATTCAGGTTGGAATTTTGTACAGTGTTAAAAAAGAATGAAGTAGAATTTTCCCAAGAATGTTTGAAAACACTGGGTTATGACTGAGGTTACTTGGTGAAATGCACCTCCAGAGACCAGACCAGTTGAAAACCACCACATAGAGCAATGATCGGTGGCAACAATGTGTAACACAGTCGGACAGTATTACCATCTCTCATGTTCACTTCATTGTCAATAAGTCACACTTCTTTTTCTGACTTCAGTTTCAGTTGCTCTGGGTGTCTGTGATGACTAAATGAACATTGCCTGAATAGATCAGCTCTTCTATAACTGTATCTTTGTTTCGTGTGTCAGATCTGGATCAACAGTCCTCACAGTGCCAGTGGATACTACACGATCTATGGGGAGGAGAGCCTGCAGGCTGACCACTTTAACACCAAGCTGAGCTTCGGAGACCCGAACACGCTCTGGGCCAGGACCGGCTACCTGGGGTTCGTCAAGAGGACAGAGCTCCTGGACGCCGCCGGAGGTGAGTGGGCCTGCCTGGTCAGGGCTGAAGACGAGAGATCCAATGTTTTGTAAATGAGATGTCGACAGATGTTACATTTTTGATCTGTCTATTATTCTGTTGGTCAGATCGTCATGACGCCCTGTTTGTGGTGGGTTCCCTGGATGAGACATTGGAGCTCAGGGGTCTACGCTACCATCCAATTGATATTGAGACCTCCGTGTCTCGAGCCCATCGCAGCATCGCAGAGAGGTCAGAACACCAGAGTGTCTTAACGGAACCTGCTTATGTCCATTACTGGTCTTCATTTTGTAATATATACACTCTATGGCCAAAAGTATGTGGACACCCCTACTTATGGTGGAGGATGGATAATGGTCTGGGGCTGTTTTTCAGAGTATGGGCTAGGCCCCTTACTGTGGTGTATTATAATAATAATAATAATAAGACATGAGGATAGAGAACCAGGCTATATACATTCTATAAATGTAAACAAAACCCTTTGAACCATCAAACTGTTGTTTATAATAATAAGACATGAGGATAAAGAGCCAACCTATATACAGTTTATACATGTAAACAAAGCCCTCTGAACCATCCTACTGTGGTGTATAATAATAATAGTAATAAGATATGAGGATAGAGAGCCAACCTATATACAGTTTATACATGTAAACAAATCTTGTGCAAAGCCTTGCCAGAATAGTGGTACCTTTTATATGTGCAAAGGGGGGACCAACTCCTATCAATTCACATTGTGTTGTCCAACAAATTATATGGATGTGATGGTCAGGTGTCCACATACTGTTGGCCAAATAGTGTATGTTTTTATGATTTGTCAGGGATATACAGTCTTTTAGAGATTGGTTTTGTTGTTTTTATTGGTGCGCACTTGCACATCCACATCACATATATTAGTCTGTGTAGACATTTGACAGTCACCAAGTGCTCCTCTATGTGCAGCGCTGTGTTCACCTGGACCAACCTGCTGGTGGTGGTGGCTGAGCTGTGTGGCTCAGAGCAGGATGCTCTGGACCTGGTGCCCCTGGTGACCAACGTTGTTCTGGAGGAGCACCATCTGATCGTGGGCGTGGTGGTCATCGTGGACCCGGGGGTCATACCCATCAACTCCAGGGGGGAGAAACAACGCATGCACCTCCGGGACTCCTTCCTGGCCGACCAACTGGACCCCATCTACGTAGCCTATAATATGTGAAGTGCCATCTTACGGTGGAGGAGATTCTGGCTGTTGGAGATTTGGGGTTTGGATTAACCTGCCACACAATGCATGATTACCATGATGTCCATCAGAAGAGATTTGATTGGCTGCTCTTCAGTGTCATGTATTGACCCTTGGGTGAACTACGGCCACTTTTTGGGTGGACAATGTTCTATTCTTATGTCTGTTTTTTTTGTTGTCATGTTTCGAGGCGTACACTGTGTTGTAAAATATGTATTCACCACCCACAGAGTCTATACACATAACACAGATTATTATCTGGAAGAGGAAGAGGAAGAGAACTCTCGATTCTTGCCACACACCCTTAAACCCTGTTGCCCAATCACACGACAGCCTGCCCTGCCCTCTATTTGCACAGAGTGTCAGGGAGTATAAAGGTGCTGAACTCAATGCTGAGACTCTGTCCCTGCTCCCTCAGGATTCAATCATTTGGAGCCAACGCAACCATGAGGAGTCTCTGCTGGCATCATTTTCTGGGGTTGAGCAATACCCACAATGCATTACTCCATTTATACTGGCTTTCCTTTTAAAGTTCTCCAGGTCTTAACCAGTGCTTTTTTATCTTTGACAATGATACATTCACAACAGATTAGCACACATTGAACAACTCCCCTTATGCTTAGTTCCTCCTGTTGCACCTTTCTGTCCTTGCACTTTTAGGCGAGGGTTAGAGCATGTGTGAAGGTTTGTTACAACGTGTTTACTGCTTGAAGTTGTAGGAAAGCAAAATACAAAATGGAACACATTCTCACCTTTCTTGAATTAGGTTTCTTCTTGCCTTATAAAACATTGCTGAGGAGACATCCTTACATTTTATTCTTCTGCTTTACGGTTTGTCCATTTCATAACTGTTTGTGTTATTGGGGTAGAATCCTGGTTGACATCCAAAGGGATGTTTGAAGTTAAGGTAGAGGCAATTCTTTACCTATCAAGGCCTCTGTATTTTAGATACTGTATTTCAAATGTATAGATAATTATTTTTAAATAGTATGTATAAATGTAAAAAAAACATCTCTCTCACCTGATGGTTTTCTGGATTAATAACCTAGCAGTGAGCAGATGACAGCAAAATAATATTGTACATAAGAATCTAAACTTTCTAAAGTAATTCTAGTAAATTTCTAAACACTGATCTAGCACTTTCTCCCAAAAATCTATTTTTTCATAATTCAATTATGCACATTCCTCATTCAAGAAGCATATTAATTGCGAGGAATAATTTTTGACTAATTAGAATTTGCTGGGAATTAGCAGTAAGGAACCGGCTAATAGATTCTTGAGTTTTTCCTGGTCAGGTCTCATCTAGATTGAATGACTATGTAGAACAAAGCCAGCATAAACAAGGTTGTCAGGGAATTGTAGTGAGGGACACGGTTGCAATCATTCCATTTCAATTCCAGGCAATTCAGATAAAACAGTAAAATAAATTCAAATTGCAAAATATTCATACCGAAAAGCATAAAAGTGGACTTCAAATGTAAATTTACTTCTTGAATTTACTTGATTGACAGGGATTACTTCTGGCCTCAGAGTTGTTCTGAGCTAAATATTATTATGACTGTTGTTTTGTGGCACATATATTTAGAAAGCTCTTGTTTCCTCTGAACTACAGGGCACTTTTCATCGACTCTCCAAAGCTGAATAATATGAGCGAGAGAAGAGGACAATACAACATTGTTCATACAAAAAGGACATTCAGGGCCCCATTAAGCAAAATAGCCAAATGTACTATTTAATATATTCAAACATTGACCACTCTGTCAAAGAAGAGATGTTTGAAAATGGAATCACATTCTGCTTTAAATCACTTGAAAATATTTTTTACTTGTGAACATATGTTGCACACCTGAGCCAATCATATTGTTTGAATGAACATATTTTATTGACAAGTAGAATTTGTCAATGACATTCATGAAGGTGACTTCCACCGGTATGCGGACACATCCACCCTTGGTATGTCCCTGACCTCCCCACACACACAATGTGTAGCACTCTGGAAGTTAATCTTTAAAAGTTTTCACCCATTGCTACTAAAGTATATTGTATATTCCTATCTGTGAAGTTATTCTACCCCTGAAAAAATTTTTTTTTTGCCTCCATACAGTGGTCAAAGGAGTCAATGATAAAATATTAATTATTATTGTCTAACATGTAAATAGTTGGTTGTTTTGTTGTTTTTGGACTCTATCTTAAATCTGTGAATGGGGGTTTGTCTATATGTAACATTCAGTCATATTTAACACGAAAGCTAAAAAGTTTGAAGAGATGCATTTTATTTTGTTGTAAAATATGAATATTAACACTATGCGAAGGTTCACCAGAGGTGTTAATAAGTGAAATTATCCAATAGAATTGATATTCTACGTTCACCGTGGTATGCCCGATTGCATGATTCAGAGACCAAGCTCAAATAGGAGATAAGTTTGTTCACTCTGGAGATATCAGTGAACAAAATGGCTTCACTAACAACAGCTAAGGAGGTGGGCCACAGTGCATTCTGTGAATAATGTTTCAGAGATTGCGGCTGTTCTTCCCATTACTGCTATGACTGCACAAGTTTAGAGTTAAAGGGGGCTTACGTAGTGCTGCAATCCGTCAACCAAAGGGGCTTTAAAAGGGCTTCCTCTTCTTTAGGCTTCTTCACTCCAAAACGGTTTAAGACACTATGCAATCAATTGCTGTTTGAACCCACTTCTTACACAGGCCAGGGAAATATCATGTTGCCCATACATTTTGTAATAAATAAACACAGGAGAGTACTTTTAAGTTTGATGTGGTAATAAATGTACATATTGCACGGCACGCATCTATATCTTGAGTTGTTCAATATTTCGCGTATGCACTCTTGGTATGTTGTGTATATGCATTACATTATTTAGCTAATAATGATAATTAATAGTTGAAGGGAATCTAGTGGTTATTCCACTGTGGTTGGTCTGAAATTAATTTAGCCCATATGATATATTTTAGAAAGACATGATATTACATTTCCCTTTTGCCATTATTCTTATTTCACTTTGTAAATTGGTCATAATTGCTGTTTCATACTTAAATTGCAAAATAAATTAAAGAATGATTTTGCAGCAAAATAGTGTTTTTCTTTCTTTTCAAGGCAATAAACAACAGGTGAGTTGAAGGAAAAGAAATGAGTAACACCTGAAATCTCCTTTTACATTACCATAACCCTGAAAATAATGTCTGTAGGTCAGGAAATGCTTTTAAAGAGTCCCATTTTAGAGTCAGATGATATAGTTTCCTGTCTGAGTTCCTCATCCCTGTCCTTTGTTACATTCTTTATGTTTTTTAGTGAAGAAGGATGATTTGCTTTTTCCTTTGTTTGCACAAAATAATTAAATTTTGAGTAAAAAAAATAATGAAATACCATAAAAAGCAAATATTGTCAGTGACTCATACCCATGTTAAATATGGTGAAAAGTGTGGCATGAGGTGATCAACCCTTTTGGGAAATTTCACGTTGCAGCTGTCAAGTTATCTAGCAACATTATGTATCATAGAATATTATACCAGCTAAAACAATGACAATAACAACAACAGTATAAAAATAACTATGGTGGGCATTTTGGTATTTAAGTGTGCAGAACTACTTAAATTGAATCGATATCCGTTCAATTTAACTACAAAGAAATCATATAAATATGTGGGTTTGCCTGAGAATATTAATTAATATTGAATTAACTTCTGATGCCAACGTATATCTTTGAGGAGGTATCACCCCACACCTATAGAAGCAAATGTACTTTATACAGGGTCCATTCCTTGGGTGACACAGAAGCACTACCTTAGAAACTTCATTAAGGTGTTTCTAATTCATGATTGCCTATAGGAATTTTAATCATATAGGCAGCAAATACTTTGATTTTGTTCAAAAACAAACTAAATATTTCAAAATGAAAATTAGAATGCATGTTTCACTATAACTACTGCAACTCTGAAACATCATGTTTCTCATGAAAAAATGTTTTCTTCATTTATCAACATGCTTTGGACACAATAATCTGCTCAATTACCTTGAATTTTATGATTGACATACTAGTCACAATCTCTGTGCACATGCACTGCTGTGTCTGTGTGACAGCCAAATTCTAACTTCCAAATTAAAATACATCTCCTGGTACGGCTGGTCCTTCTTCAGTTTGGGGAAATGTAGGATTTTATGACTTTTTGATAACCCAGAGTGCTATCATTCAATGACATCATAATACAACTCTTTCATTTTTATCTCTCCATATAACAATTTGACATTCCATTCCTGAGCATATGTCCATTTGTCCAAATGAAACCATTCTATCAAAATGTTTACTTGTCTAATCCCAATCTAAATACATACTGCAATTTCAACTACAGTACTTGACTAACAGCTGAATATGTTTTATGCTATGCAGTGCTTTGTTACACACAAAAGCACACACTGAAGAACAATTCAGTCATTTACCCATTGCAATTACTGTTCAAATGGCAAAATGAGCACTGCAGAGTGTAGGGAATCATTGTTCCAACAAATCTGCTTTTTAATATTTGTAAAATATCAACCGTTTTTTACTGCTTTATATCTGATCACCCGCGAGAAATTCTACAAATAGCACCTTTAATTTGGACAGGCCCTGGTCTTTATCAGTGACAGTATATGAAGGTCTTTATGTCATCATAGGTATGCCATGCACACGTTTGACCAATGAATGTATTGAAAAGGAAACAATGACGTCATATGCTCTTCCTGGAGTTGCGCACGGCCTTCTTCCTTTAAACAAAGTCAACGTTTTTTTTAGGTTCTGTGCCGCCCTTTTAATTACCATATTAGCAATTAGCTACGAAGTACTTGGTTGGTATCCCGTGATTTAAACACCTTTCTGATATAACCAACGCAATCGCACGACGTTTTTGGAAAGGATCTGTTAATACGGATTTCTAAGGTAACACATTCTCGCATTTCCTTAACCCCGTTTGGCTCTGAACGGAACAGTTGTGTGTTGTCTGGCTAATGGCGGCGCACCCTCTGCTCTCCGTCGTTGTCGTAGGGGAAGGTGTACTAATGGCTCCCTGTACCGCTGACGTCTATTGACGCGCTTACTTGCGTGCCTGTGACTGTGTACTACTCGGTATTACACGAAGTCACTGACTGAGACAAAAGCACACGCTGGCTTCATAATCAACATGATTAGACCGGAAGACATTTGTAGAACATGTGTCTAATAATTAAGCAGGAATGCATAGATTAGTTACAGTCAGTAGCTAAATTACCTAATGTCACTCGTTTGATCATTTTGTAAACTAGCACGCAAAACGCACCGAGTTAGTCAGTCGAATTCTAGTGTGTTAAGGTCATCTTACGCACTATAATTAGATATTGTAACTAAGTTAATAACTTGGCTACCAACTTAACCCAAGTTACCACCAGCTAACACGGCACGCTGACTATGAAATGCACACTGTGCTAGCTAACATTACAGTACCCAGTTAAAGGGTTCAGGCTAGCATGCTACAGTAGTTATTATGAAGTTGTCTAACGTTAGGTAGTTAGGTATCAGGGTAATTGGAACTGCATTTGTAGGCATGCCCTACATTAGACTATATGGACCATACATTTAGTGAGGAATGAAGGTCAGTTGGCTCCATGCTTAGTTATACAACTCTGCTGGTTGGATGTACATAGTGAAAGTTAGCTATACAGCTACTCAAACATTTTTGTTTTAGATGTGAGACTGTGCACCCATGTATTGCCCACAGACTTGCTTACTTATGATTCTTCTGTATTGGTTTTTCAACTCTGCTACGGTAATAACTAATGCTGTGTAGTGCTGTCCTGTGTGATTTAAAATAATAATAAAAAGGTCTTTAATGTTTCTTTGGTTTCCCCTCTAGTGACCATGGAAGATGTGCAGAACAGCAATGGCACGGAGACACAAACGGTCACCATCCCCACCACGATCACAGCCTCCCAGATATCACAGATAGCCCAACAGGTGAACTAATAAGACCCTGTAGGCAATTTCCAGTATTACAGGTTGATTTTCCAAACACCATGTTGTAAAAATGTATATTGTCAACATTTGTAACGGATCTAGTCAACAAATTCTTTGCAAGTTGAACACATTGGATCAGTTTATTTAATTAAATGTAAATATTTTTGTGGTCATCACCCTTTAAAAATATAGTAAGACCAGACTGGAGACAAGGCTTAACCTTCATAGTCATTAGGCACAATGGAACTTTTGAGTTTGCTGCTAAAACCATTCAATGAAGCACATTTAAAGGGTTCTTTATATCTTATTATTTACCAGTCACTGATGGTACATTTCTTTCATGAAGCTACAACGTCTCAACTCTATAACTAACAATAACTTTGTTCACGCTCTTGTGTTGTTCTGTGTCTGGTTGTTCAACAATCAGAAGAAGCAGTGATCTTCCAGCTTGTTGTTGTCCAAGGGAAGATGAACACCAATGCACTGATTAGTCAGGGAAAAACACAGACTGTCTGTACATTGTAGATGTGTTTATCATCCTTGTTACTCCACCAGAGGTTATTCAATACAAATCTCTACCTTAGGGCTGTCACAATAACCGCAAAACTGCTAGTGTCTAAATACCTGGGGTGCAATGGATAACAACCACTGTGTAAAGTTAGCTTGTTTTTTAAACTTTGTTACGTAAAATGATTTTCATTTAGTTTTCCACTTTGTTATTAAATTGTGTGTATATACAACTGCATGTATGCTTAAGAAGCCTTATATGAAGGATAAACAAAATTAAAACAAATTTTAAAGTGGATTATACCCCGTAGCGTATATTACAAAGTTGTCAGGGTTGACCGTTGTTTTTATCCTTCTTCAAAAGTATGTAATGTTATAACTTATTAACTGTACAACATTACATGAAACAAGTTACATACCTTAGATCTCTATAAATGTTTTATGTTGCATTCATATTTTGTAATTCCTTCTATTTTTGTGTTAGAGCCAAATTGACTGCAAGTTACTCGTTAAGGAATGCACTTTCTCATCCCAGAATTCCTTTGAATGTATGGCCCATGGAAAACCACGTTTTGCAAAGACCTAAGCTTGATGACCGTTCCATTAAATCAAATTAAACACCTTGGTTCAAACCAAATTCAACACTCTCATTGACCTTCATTCAAAGCTTCTTTGGTGGTGTTTATTTGATCAGTAGTATGGTACAGGATTTATACCTTAGCTTGAACTCTAAAGGGCTGGGAAGCACAGAAGGCTATAGATGGAGAAAAACCATCATGTTGTACTGGCCAGTGTCAAACATACAGTGGCTGGACAAAATGTGAGACACTTAACAATCTATTAATATTACAGACCTAATGAGCTTTCAGAACAGCTCCTTTCTGTAGTCCATCTTTGAATGCTCTAGTACAAGTGTATATACTGTGTGTTGTGGGATATTGCAACATTCTTCAAAAGAAACAGCCTTCAGGTCTGAAGGAAGGAGGAGGTGGAAATCTCTAGAACTTCCCATAGAGCTTCAGTGATGTCTGGTGATTGGGGAGGCCATGGATGGCGTTTGACATCATCCTGGTGTTCATGAAACCACTTTTGAATTAGTTTAGGAGTTTGTATGGAGACATGAGGGAACAGTATTTAGACCATAGGGTGGACCTGGGCCTGTAAAGTGGCCTGACTCCTTGCCTGTAAAGGACCATATAGAGCAGTCGTCAGACTTACTGACTTCCATGAGATGGCGCCCATGTCATTACAGATCCCCCACGTTTAACAGTTTACTACAGACTTTGTGGGCTGAAGGTTTCCTTTTGCTTTGTCCAAATGTATCCGGATGTAGGACATTTTGTAAAAGAAGACTTATCAGACCATATTTGTTGTTAGACAACTTCCCACAGTCAAAACATGTAATTTCATTCTGCCAGCTTGCAAAGCACTTGACTGGATTTTCTTTAGTCTGTACTGTGTCAGATACAGACACGGTTTTGTGTCGTCCACCTGTGTCTTTAACATACCAGTTTTTTAAATTTCTTTTACATTTTGTTAAGCAACTTAAAAAAATAGCCTTTTGAACAACACACACAATTCTTCATAATTTGTATTATGTAAATTAATTTAATTGTATTTATTATGTCGCATTCTTATAAAATAACTTTCCATACAAATAGGTCTGAAGTATTTTCTCACATGACCTAATACTTTCACGCTACTGTAGGCACTTTGATTCCAGTGTGTTGATGTGTCAGTTATAAACATGACAGTTTTCAATGTTCTCCTGGGTCGCCCTCTAATGAGACTGTGTGTTTACAGATGTCTTTGGGAGGTTCACCTGTTACTGTGGTGCAGCTCCCCGGTGGTCAGTTCCAGGTGCAGGGGGTGATCCAGTCAGCCCAGTCCGTTATCCAGTCCCCACAGGTGCAGACCGTTCAGGTAATGGAGAGCTCCTCAACAACCACAACGCATGGGAGAGTTGAACTTTGAGGTCCTAATCAATTGGATCACCTGGACGAGGGGTGACTTGATTGTAGAGCAGCACTCTTTTTCTGAGCTACATTGTCATTACCAGTTCAAAGAAGCCTTAGTTGACACAGAGTCTTGACTGACTGGTTGGTTGACATTTTAAAGCAATGTTGTAATGTACTGTATGCACTGAATTTACCTAAAGCTTTACAAGCGCAGTGAATGATTTTATATAACTCTCTAGAAGCCATATTATTTTTATATATTTAGAAAACAGGTGAGAAGGACAAATATCCTGACATTTTCCGGACACTACTAATGTTCTAATCAAGTGACCAATTTTGCGACACGTCAGACAATCATGTCAGACACACACATTTTTTAATGATACAACAGTAGGAACCAGAGGCTGGGGGGACTGGTACGTAAGGGGAGGCAGTGAGGAAGGGCACAGACAGCAGTGTTTCTTCACTCTGTAACTTGCAGAGGGCTGGTTATGGACAAAATTGGAAGGCATCTTTTGCTTCTTAATGATATTTTTTGGTTCCTTAATACAGGTGCATCTAAAAAAAAATTGTAGAAAAGGTCATTTGTTTCTGTAATTTAATTTGAAAAGGGACACCTTCATATAATACAGATCAATTACACAAAGTGACATTACAAGCCTTTTTGTTTCCATTTTAAAGATTATGGCTCACAGCTCATGGACATAAAACATCCAGGATCTCAAAATAATAGAATAAAGAATTTAAAATACAGAAATGCTGAAACATATGTTAATTCATGCACTCAATACTTGGTCGGGGCTCCTTTTGCAAAAATGACTGCATCAATTCAGCGTGGCATGAAGGCAATCAGCCTGTGGCACTGCTGAAGAGTTATGGAAGCCCAGGTTGCTTTGATAGCGTTCTTCATCTCGTCTGTAATGTTGGGTCTGGAGTCTCATTTTCCTCTTGACAAGCGAGTTGGCTGGCCAATCACGCACGTAATACCATGGTCAGCAAACCAGTTACCAGTTGTTTTGGCACTTGCCAATTTTCACAAAACATTTTATCTTACGGCTAAAAGGACTCCTAAACAGCATTAAAAGTTTTTAGCTAAGAGTTACCTCTTAAAACCTATTCACAGAGCTGATGAGACCAACTTTTAGTAAGGAATTCTAACAACTCTTACGCTAAGAGTCAGGGCGAGGTTGCTATTATTTAACCAGGCAATGATGAATTGGTGTTAACAGTCTTGACAGAAGTTTCACCTTGGCTATCGGGGAATCAAACATGGGTCTTTACGACAGTGAATCAGATGCCCTAAATGCTAGGCCATCTTGCTTCGCATATGTGTTGTTTTCATAGCCTACTGTTGTTCTGGCAAATATATGCCTGTAGTTGATAGCAAACTGTGTCTTTAACCATTTTGTCCCAGGCCAAACCAGAGGAAATTAATAAAATCACTAATCTGGATGTTTGCTCCAGAGTTTACATCCCAATAACTTGTCAAGAAATGCAACTAAGAACAGGCACAGATATTTCTGACATACACCAATCAGCCATAACATTATGACCACTGACAGGTGAAGTGAATAACAGTGCTAATCTCGTTATCATGGCACCTGTCAGTGGGTGGGATATATTAGGTAGCAAGTCAAAATTTTGTCCTTGAAGTTGATGTTTTAAAAATTGAAGCAGGAAAAATGGGCTAGCGTAAGGATTTGAGTGATTGACAAGGTCCAAGTTGTGACGGCTACCAGACTGGGTCAGACCATCTCCAAAACTACAGTACTTGTGCGGTGTTTCCCGGTCTGCAGTGGTCAGTACCCATCAAAAGTGGTCCAAGGAAGGAAAAGCGGTGAACCAGCAACAGGGTCATGGACAGCAAAGGCTCATTGATGCACATGGGGAGCGAAGGCTGGCCCATGTGGTCCAATCCAACAGATGAGCTACTGTAGCTTGAAAGGTGTCAGAACACACAGTGCATCGCAGTTTGTTGCGTATGGGGCTGCGTAGCCGCAGACAAGTCAGGGTGACCATGCTGACCCCTGTCCACTGCTGAAATGGCCCAAAATGGGTGAGTGAGTATCAGAACTGGAGCAATGGAAGAAGGTCGCCTGGTCTGATGAATCATGTTTTCTTCTACAGCTCATGGGTGACCGTGTTCGTCATTTATCTGGGGAACACATGGCACCAGGAGGAACTATGGGAAGAAAGCTTGATGCTTTGGGTTATGTTCTGTTGGGAAACCTTGGGTCCTGCCCTTCATATGGATGTTACTGTGACACGTAGCACCTACCTAAGCATTGTTGAGGACCATGTACACCCTTTGATGGACACTGTATTCCCTGATGGCATTCATCTGGCTTTCAGCAGGATAATGTGACCTGCCACAAAGGAAAAATTGTTCAGGAATGGTTTGAGGAACACAACAACAAGTTAAAGGTGTAGACTTGGCCTCCAAATTCCCCAGATCCAATCAAGCTTCTGTGAGATGTGCTGGACAAACAAGTCCGATCCATGGAGGCCCCACCTCGCAATTTACAGGACTTTATCTGCTGCTAACGTCTTGGTGCCAGATAACTACAGAGCAGCCAGCACCTTCAGAGGTCTAGTGGAGTCCATGCCTCGACGGGTCAGGGCTGTTTTGGCAACAAAAGTGGGACCTACACTATCAGGCATAATGTTATGGCTGATTGGTATATATTTTCTATAGGCCACTTATTAAATGATTGAGGGATTCCTTTTTTTTAAATAAATTTTCCTATCACAGTGGTGAGTGCCTGTTTGACACCCCCCACCACCCACACTGTGACAGTGATTGGTCTAGACTCTAGTGATCAACATTTGTCTCTTATAAATAATTCCACTGAAAAAGGTGGGACCTAGACATAAAACAGTCTTTGAACTAGAAATAAACCTAAACCTTGGTCAACCAAAAGCCTAATTATGCAGCAGTTGACCAGTCAACTAGAGGTGGTCAGAGAAATGTTAAAAATTACTTGTGAACTGCTTGGTTACAGAATCCTTCACTAAGGATACAAACCGTTGTAGTAGAATAGCACACATTTAGAATAATAATATATACACAGGGGTGTTCGCAGCAGAGCAACATGATATTTGTCCTCTACATTGGGATATGAGTCAGTTCAGCTATTGAGTTTTCATGACTGCTTGTGGGTAGTAACATTTCTTTAGTATATTGGTGTGTGTGTTGATGCGTCAGTACTGCGTACCATGTGGCATTAGTTTGTTTGGTTGATTGAGGTCTTTGAGGATACTCCGGCACCATGTGAAGTAGAGCCCCTAGATTGGTGTGGGTTTGGTGAATTGGTGTATTTAGCCGACCACATATTTCTCTGCAGTGCTCTGCGTTCTTGCTGGATTCTGTACCAGGGAGTGATTAGTGATGGGTACCATTAGACATCTTCCATTTCCCTGTTTCAGTACTGTAGTTACTGTAGTTTTAAATGATTACAAGTTGGCTTTGTATTTATTGCTAGTCAATTCCCCAGAACTGGTCTCATTTCCAGGAAGCCTTGTACCATCACCGAAATTATAAACATCGTAGTTTCCCCTGGGCACAAAAGAAAATGACACATGCTGGAGAGTAGTCAATTGCAGAACGGCAGACAGTAACTGATATCTTAAACTAAGACATGAGCTTAGAGAAAATGTGATCTATGACAATAATATTCTAACTTTATTATATGTATATAAATTATATGTAGTTTTGTACCCAATATTTTTTTATTAACATACAAATGTTTTGATCATCTTTCTGATCTTAACATTTTGATTTAATATTTCTTTGTGCGGATACAGGTACGCACCCTTGTGGAGTGTGTTGGGAGATTTTATTGCGATCTTCCCCTTGAAGCTGGTTGGAATTATGGGCATTGAGAGGTTAGATGTGTGAATATGCCTGCTAGTTGGTGTAACAGTGTTACCTAGAGTATTATACCGTTTGAATGTGCAGCTTCCTGGTCTATCATAAGTGCAAGCGTACAGTTTACAAACATTTGAGGTTGCCATTTAACCTTGGTCGATGTGTGTTGCTCTCAGTCCACCTTGATCTCTGACTAGGCTATAGAGCGATAGATGGCTATTCCGGAAACAAATAGGTCATTATACGAAAACGTGCGATTTTGTGTCCCTCTAAACAAAGCTGCTATGTAAATCTGAAAAACAATAGAACATTTTTGAATTTAGTTTCTATGATATGTCTCATAAACAAAAACGTGCATATTTTTTTTAATTTGTTTTTAATAGTTTAAACACTTTTTTGTACTAAGAATCTTGGCAGATTTAAAAAAAATGACCTGTCCCTGAGTAAGATTTATTTTACTCCTACTACCTATGGAGGCCAAAAGTGCAAAAACTTTGCCATAAAAACTTCAATTATTATAAAGCCTCAAGTGTTGTTTCATTAATCATGAATAGGAATTATTGTTTATATGTGTAAAATGTTGAAAAAAAATACCTTTTAGTCGCGTTGCCGTCAACCCTGTTACTTTTAATGAAAACACCCCTTCGGACATAATGGCCCACTTCTCAATTAGCATATTTTACAGGAAGTGAAATCCTCTGTCCTTATAAAGTTGGTGGTTGAACAGACAAGTAAGTGTCATCTTCTTTTAATACATTATCTTTGAGATATTTAATCTCTGACAGAGGGGGACAAGCTAAATGTGTCAGCCCTGTTACCACAAAAGCATACATAAAAAGTTATTTATTGGGAATTTTAAATGTAAATATATAACATAATTTGAGCCTCTCATGAACGCATGCCCTGTGGTGTCAAGGCCTTTAGGACATGGCTAGTAATAGCCGCCAATTAAGATTTTTGTCAACCCTGTTACCATTCTACGGTAACAGGGTTGACAAAAGTATATACTTTTGTGTACATTAATATATATTCTACATGAAAAAGTGATTTACATTAGTATTTTGTATGATTGTTAGGATGCCTCATTCTGTAGCTGAGAAACAACATCTATACCATAAACTGTATGGTATGGACTGTACTTTAAGGTAGCCTGGGAGAACCCAGACGGATTTCCGGCAAATTTAGATTTGCTCTGCAAGTCAGTCTGGCCAAGAGCCCATTCAAGCCTATTTCCAATTTTTCCAAATCGAGGCACAAATCACAACCGTTGAGGCGGGCTTTATACGTGACAATAGCGGAGCTTTATACCGTCATTGGTTGAAGCAGACAATTACAACAATTACTGCTGCAATGGAACGTCCGCAATATCACTCGTTCGAATCAGCTGTTGTGTTTGTTTTAAGCGATTTGAACGTTTCATTTTTGTTAAAAACCGAGGAAAGAACAATACTTGAAGCCTTCATATCTAAAAAAAGATGTTGTCACGGTCTTGCCGACTCGGCAAAAGTCTGATGTATCCAATTGCGCTGAGAGGCATTTGAGAGGCGTCCGTTGGTGACGCCCCTTTGGAAATGGGCTGTGAATGAACCTTGCCCAGACCCACTCTCAGTCAGAACTGAGTAGGGTCTGGTGTTAACCAGGCTAGGTTTAAAACACTTCCGCATTTGCATCACTTTGCCGAACCGGATGCTACGTCCAGTAAAAAAGGTCTACGGTCTTTACAGACAGCGTAGAGATGAGGATCCTGAGAGACGAGAAGAAAATAAACAAAGAGAACGCAAAATGGAGAAAGGACAGAGACACTGAGAAAAAGCTGTCAATTACTGAACTAGATGACAAAGAAAAGAGAGGCAACCGTGAGAATTGGTGAGCAGCATAGGTGAAATGCAGAGCAGCCAAATATCAGTGAATAACCACACCTCAAAGTCCAGAGCCCGATGTAGCTCCAGATCCAGGGCCATCAAGGTTAGATTTAAAGATCATCTAAACACCGCAGCTGCACAGTCAACATCAAGGTTAGATTTAAAGATCATCTAAACACGGCAGCTGCACAGTCACAAGTGCAAAAAAAACTGAAATTTTATTCTGCACTATTGAAAGATTTAACAAACAAATATAAAGCTTCCTACGATGAACAAGAAAGGAAGAGTATCTCCCAATTGATATCTGGGCAAATATTTGAAAAGTACCGTATGCAAAAATATGCAGAGTACTGCAAAGTACAACTGCAAAGTACAACTGCTACACAAAGTAAAGAAACAAAAGAGATTTCTTGTTGACTCCCTGTTAAACCTTTACAGGAAGTGACACCTGTCCCAGAGGTTTCCGCTGTTATTTACAGGTTACCACTGATTGTGTTTCAGGTGGCACAGCAGATACAATAAAAGGCTTTAGTTATTCTGTTTTGGGGCCAAAAATTTAATTGAGATGTAATTTCAATATACTTTATGTTTTGAATGAACTTGAGTAATTATTGTATTGATTACTTAGCAGGTACGTTTAATTACAATGTATTTGCAGTTCAGTGCCATAAGGTATTACAAAACTCACCACAACCACTATGCAGTGAAGAGCCCCCTACACCATCCCTTCATAGATTTGCTAAACCACAACTGGATAGTATTTACATTGTAACTAATAGTAACTGCTATGTTATAAATACATTTATTTACTATGTTTTTACATAATCTAGATTCATTATATGTAACGTAGATTGTATGTAAAGTGTTACAAACTACACTGTAAAAAAGGAATTTTGGGTTTTCATGAGCTGTATGCCAAAATCATCAGTATTAAAACAATAAATGACCTGAAATATTTCAGTTGATGTGCAATGAATCTAAAATATATGAAAGTTTAATTTTTATCATTAAATTATGGAAAATAATGAACTTCATCACAATATGCTAATTTCTTGAGAAGGACCTGTATGTATTTTGGTATTATGCGGCTTGCTGTACCATGCGGTATGATGATTCATAATAAATAGATTTCAAAACCATAACCCAATTTGTCTGTTAATGATTAGACCATTGACGACTATAGATCTTTTGCACATGATAATTGCACTCATCTGGTGTCCAAAATATGAATGTGTCCTTCATTATACAAGGGGATAATGACAATCAATGTCTTTGGGCCTCAGAGCAGAGCATTCTGTATTTTAAAAGTTTCTTAAACTTTTAAGTTTACTCAACCAGATGCTAAGTTGAAATGCATTGAATAACTTTGTTGGAACTACTCAACTAGATACTTGATAAGACTACAAATATTATGTTGATTCAATGGTTTATTTTCAGTAATGCATGCCATCTGAACTTCATTTATTTATTTTCAGTTGTAAAAACTGAAGTGTGTGTTGAAATAACTTGGAATCCTTTGCTTGATTTAATCAAAATTTTAAGGCAACCAGGTAACTTATTTTTTTTAGTTTAGTCAACTTGTAATTTTTTACAGTGTATAAGTTTGTACTCTCATGTGTAGTTCCATATTTTTACATTATTTACTATGCTAAAACCTCAAATCTTTCTCCAAAATATTCTGATTAGTGATGTTAAATTACAGGTTCATGTATGTCCCATTATAACTTCATTAGACCAATAATTGTAAATTAAACAAGGAGAATAATCAATATAGCATCTTTTGTCAACCTTGTTACTGAGATGTCAGCCCTGTTACTTGTATATTATTCTAATAAATTTCTAAAAATAAAAAGTCAAATATAAAATCAACTAATTGTATATGCTAAACAAAGGAAACTAGTGATACACAAAAACGTGGGTATTATCACTTTGTTTACATAACCTTTCTTAAAACACAAGATGATGTGAATGTTTCAATTGTAAAATTAGCATATTCACCAATAAAACAAAATATAACTCTTTAATATTCTCACTTTACAAACACACTTAGTGAAAAATGGGGATTTTATCTTTCATAATATATAATTTTTGTTTTAAATATAGATTTTAAACATTTTCAAAAAGTAATAGATATGTTAGTAAAAGGGTTGACATAACAGACATTAATGTTGTTAATATGTGAAAAAAACTACAAATAATGTTAGCCTGAGATGGCACGGCATAACTTTCTAATAGGTAAGGATCTACTTCATCAAAAAATAAACTTGAATGCTTTAAAAATAGTATTTTAAAAATCAACCCTTACAAATGGGAAATGGCACGTTTTGGTATAATGACCCAAATAGTGGGGTTTGGCTCTGCTTTAACGTATCTAGTCTTTACTGAATGGTGCATTTAGGGCTAGAGCTGAATGTGCTCTAGCCCAGGGATTCTCTACCGTGGGCCTAGGAGTGCCGTCTGGTGGGCCGTGTAGGCAGTAGACTACCCAGAAATACATTTTTATTTATTTTTTAATTGACAAATCCTGTTGTTTTCTAATGATCTAAATGTTCTTATGAATTTATTTGATCAAAAACACTTGCGTCAAGATGCGTTATCTAACAGTAAATTTATGTTTAAATGTCGCAACACCAAATGACATCACAACCAGTGACAGCGCTACACCGGGGCTAGGGAGGGTTATAGCCCCATCAGAATTTTCAATAGCTCCTATTTAGCCCCCCTAGTCTTGCATAGCTAGACCTTCAGACAGAAGGCGCAAAGGTCTGGACTCAATGTGAAATTGTGAATATGTAATACCTCTTGTTCTTTTTGGCATTGAACAATAAAAGGTCTGGACTCGACCACAGTGTGAAGTATACACAGTTCTGATTATGCATATTGTTAATTCTGAGGGCATGGTGCTGTCCAGTGCGCTGTTCACTCACACTGCCATCGTCTGCGTCATGAGCGCAGTTTCCTGCATTAGGCTACTTTTAATCCATTACATATTCAATAAGATTGTGATGTGGAGTTTGTTTTAATAATTTAAGTGTGAAGTATGCATACACATTAGGGCTGCACGATATTGGAAAAAAATTACATTGCGATATTTTGTTTCCAAACGATATATATTGCAATATTGCAAGTCATCAATGTAGGCTACAGTCAATAATTACCATTCCATGATATTAATAATTTAACTAATAAACAAGCTTCATTACAAGTTAAAAAAAGGTCACTTAATATTTTATTATAAAATTAGAACAGATCTCTGTAAACAGAAAAGCAGTACACATTTTTATATAAAACAGCAGCTTTACACCAACTCCCTGATTGGTTTATAAAAATATAACTGTAAATAAATATTTTTATAAAATAACTTTTTGGTACACAATTTTCTGTTTTTAAGTCAACTTTTCTTAGCCAAAGTGCCAAAGTAAAACAGTGTTGGTAATCATCATAATCATGGCTAAGCAACTGCGACGTGTAATGGCAACATATCTTTACGATATGAAACATTATTGCGTTTGTTATTTCTTTCAGACGTTGACAGCCTTTCTGGTAAGGTAAAGACTAGCAAAGGCATCGCAAATAGTGTTTTGTTTTGATTAACATCAAGAATTGATTTTGTATTCGTCGTAAAGAGCTTTGTGGTGCCGTTTTAAGTGATCAGACAAATGGGTGGTTTTTCCTTGTTTTGTGGCCACAACTTTAACACTCTGTTTTTGCTCAACATCCTACTTTTTGTAGCCGAAATAGTCCCAAAGATTTTTTCTTTTTTTTCTTTTCGGTACGAAACCATCCTTTTGTTGCGTAATGCGTATCCTCTTCGTCGCTCATCTTTCGCTAGTACAGGACTGCCAGTGACAGAGAATGTTGGCTGTGAGCAGTGGCACAACGAACCAATCGAATCGAACCAATCACCGTGCAGGCATGCGGAGCGTGCATGTCACCCCAGCAACAAACCATACAACAAACTTGTGTAAACTGTGTGTTACCCATTGGGTGCTACCCTTCTTCACATCGCATGTTTCGGTGATGTGACTATCGCACATGCACACATCGCGATGTCGATGATAAAACACAAGCCCTAATACACATGTATTATGTTGTTAATGCTAAACGTTTGGCGTTGTCCAGTGCTGAAGTCTGCATGTAAATTTTTGTTGTTGTTTTACCTTACACTTCCTCGCAAAACAAATATAAATCTGTATTGTTACAGGAATAAATGGTTACTGAATAAACCTGCCAAATCTTTTTTTATACAAGGACAGTTTTCATCTATATAGCTGACTTGACCTATAGTCTGCTAGAGTGGCATAACAGATAACTATGGATTTTCTGTTATTCTGTGTTCATACTATCATATTTGGAAAGGTGGTCCTCAATGTTTTAAACTGCCATTGGTGGGCCATGAGTTGCAAGAGGTTGAGAACCCTGACTCTAGCCTATTGGACCAGAGTTTTGGCTCTGTGATTTATTGGTCCAATATATATTTTTTTCTCAAACTCCCTCGATAGGACGTAAATTTAAAAATAAACTGTTTATAGCCTGAGTTTAAACTTGACCTAATAGCAAAGACATCAGATTGCTACAGTACAGTCAAGAGTCAAGCAATATTAAACACGTTCTATGTCTATGTTAAGGCTAAGTTGAGCAAAACCACAGTACTATTGAGAAACATTACAATGTATCCTTATTTGAAATTTGTATTTCATGGTTTAAATGGGGCGAACAGTATTTTGGCTGGTAAGCAATGAGTGGCTGGTAAACCAAACATTTACTTTGAGTCTCTGTCTGTCTTGTGGTTACTGGTTAGGGTCACGGTAAGAGCTCCTATGTACCGGTAGCTAAAGTTAGTTTATTGCCTTAAACACAATGACATGACAAATATAATGAATCGCCCCTAGACCGCTTGGGGGAAAAGCTGTGCCTTCGCTGCTAACAATAGCTGCTTTCCAACCAAGTAGTTACAGGAACATAGTTATAGGAACAGTCCACTTCTAAACAGTTCTACTAACTATTCTCCCCCAAAACCGGTTTGCTATTTGCATTCGCACTGGTCAAAGTGGCCATAGGAACTGGTAGGAGGGATAAGGGAGTGATGCAAGTACCGCAATGGGCTTTTATAGTGTCGTCACTAGACTTTTATTGTAGCGCCACATACAACAACATTTCACAGTTTAATGTTTGTAACACTGGGTGTATGATTGGAGATAAGTGTGTAAATCATCTTATGTATGCAGATGATCTGGTTGTTTTCAGCCCAAGTAGTGCTGGGTTCCTTCTGCGGCTTGCTGTTAGTTCAGATTACGAGGCTGAAAACGACATCCAATACAATTTTATAAAAAGAATGTTGTGATAATGTCCTAATAACGGAGTTCGAACCGCGGCGTTTAAAAACTAGGCTGGAGTCATAGAAATTCAGTAGCTACTTAACAAAGAAACACAAAAGACGAAGGCTCCAGCATAATATGTAGCATTATACGCAACATACCAACGAAGTGACCGGCGTAATTTATAAGTTGGACCAATCAACGTAGACCTAGGAAAAGGGAAAATGGAAAGACCCTGCTCTGGAGTAGGAGCTAAAATGGTTATAGGAACTGCGGTGCGAGGGACTAAAAAAATCCCGAAATTTTTCCTGTCGGAACACAAGAAAAAAAGGGTTATAGGAACGCTATGTTCTAGGAACTGCAAAAATCCCTGCGGTCGGAAAGCGGCTATAGAATCCTCTGGGAAACAGTGTGTGCATCTTAAGAACGTGGCCTGGTATTCAGTCGGGGCATGAAGCCTTGCGAGCATTAACCCGTTTAAATGTTCTTCTCATTTCAGCTACTCAGAGTGTGATTACATGGTCCTCTGGAACAGCAAGGGCTCTCGTGTTCGGCTCAGTATTGCTTCCCTCAAAGCGGGCATGAAAGGTATTTAGCTCGTTTGTGAGGTCCGCTTTGTTGGGTTTCACACGGTTGGCTTTCCTTTCGTAGTCCGTTATTGTTTAAGTCAAGCCACATTCAGCGAGCATCGAAGCCAGTGTAATAATGCTCCGCCTCCCTGTATTGTTTTCCCTGCTTCATGGTTCACTTCTTGTGTCGGTCTGGATTCACCTCCCGTTATTTGTGTGCGATTAATTCTGGATTTGATTCTGGATTTACTCCTTAACACAGTCTTTGTTGATCAAATGAATTTGTGATTTTCAGATTTTCCTCCCTTCCCAATTCCCTCTCTAATCCTGCCTTCGTCGGCAGCTCCACAATTCCTTGTACAAATCTGTGGGATGACGAGGGGGCGCGCACATGGTTCATTCAACCACATGTCACTCGAGCTGCCGATTCTTTTCACACTGTTCACGCAACACGGAAGCCTTTAGTCAGATCATGCACGGGATGATAACGTTCACCAACTATCCTTCTACGATTGAATTTACAGGCACTGAGTCCTGTAAAATATCCCAGTCGTAAAAGCAGTTCTGTAGCAAATGTTCCTCCTCAGTGGACCACTGCAATAGGATGGTCCTGAAGTCCTGGTGTGACTTGCCCGGTGGTGGGTGTTAGTGTCTTGTATGTGCCCTTGTGGGAGGTGTAGAGATGGTGTAGTGTGTTATTTCCTCTAGTGGGAGAGAGTAGATGGTGTTCAAAATCTGTTAGTACAGCAGCTTTAAGAATTGCCATGTTAAATAGTACCATACTTAGTTCAAATATTTCTTTAGTGTATGTGTTAGAGGACCACGTTGATGAAGACGTACAGTCCACCCCCTAGCTTCCGGAGTTATGTGCTAACATGGTGCGTCAGGAAACATCCATTGAGCAGTATAAACAGCTTTACATTGATAAGAGGGTATGTTTGACCTCACCATCCTGTCACCCTGACAATGTAAAAAAGCATTGGGTTACCATGGCAGCAGAGTAAGACGTGTGTCCCGTCCACAGGGCTCAGACAGTGAGGATTCACAGGACTCTTCAGACAGTGCTGCGTCTGCCCAGAAGACCAGAGAGATACTGGCTAGACGGCCCTCCTACAGGTAACAATGTTTTGTTGCACTTCAGTGGTCAGAACTGTTGACTGGATTAGCTATTATAGGTTAACTCTATATTGAGTATGTCAATCAAACGCATCCTTTAGCTCAGTGTTTGTTTAATGTTGAGGACGTTTCCTTTTAAGGGGGGGGGTTCAGTCATGATATTACATTTTGTGCTGCATTCACACAGTCCACCATGTATCATGCTGTCTACTGTAAATGATGTAGTCCTGGAGTAATAGAGGACTATTGTGGGGCTTCTTGTCTGTGATCTTCAGGAAGATCCTCAATGAGCTGTCTTCTGAGGAGATGGCGTCACAAAACGATGCAGAAGAGGACACACCAGTCCCATCTGGGATGGCCACCGTGACCATGCCCAGTACCCAGACCCTATATCAGACCAGCAGTGGCCAGTACAGTAAGAGCTGCCCTACTACATAATATACTACAACATAGCAGGGTCCTGCTACTGTATAAAAAATATGTTCAAATAGGAGACGTGTCACCTGTCGTAATTATAAGATGACAGGGTTTTTGTTTTGTGTTTTAAACCTGATGCTACCACTGTGGAACAGTCTGTGTGGCATGGAACACAATGTGTTCACCCCACCACTTTCATTAAGAAGAATTAACAAAATATTTGACAAAGGAAGAACCTTTGTTCACTTGTTAATTTATAAGAAAATACATGTGTATATATTTAATTAACTTTTAAACCTTCACGGTGCATCTTTTTAAATTATAGAAAATACAAAAATAGTTGTTTTAGGACAAGTATATTAGAACTGTACGATTAGATCCAGGGGTTGCATATTATTGACAAAAAACATCAGAAATTGGTTATATTGTTGCTGTATTGTTCTTGTGTTCAATAAAAAAATATCACATTGCCTGGAAAAATGAATGGAAAGGTACATGGTGCATCTTCAAG
This sequence comes from Umbra pygmaea, assembly GCA_016801145.1. Taxonomy (NCBI): domain Eukaryota; kingdom Metazoa; phylum Chordata; class Actinopteri; order Esociformes; family Umbridae; genus Umbra; species Umbra pygmaea. The sequence continues at coordinate 7,915 of JACXGM010003133.1, read as the reverse complement.
AGAAACAATAATAACTATTATATTTTTATTTAGTCAAAACCTCTTAGGTTATTTAATATAAAATAAATGAATCACCCAGCCCTACAGTACCTGACACTGCCACCACGAGGCTTGACCGTTAATATGAGGTTCATAATGTGGACATGGCATATTGACGTTGGATGTCAAGGGATGTTTCCTGTTTACTAATGGGAGGTTAAATCTCCATGACAGAAACTGATCGCTTCATGAAGTTGTAGTCATACTCATCATACCTACAAAAGGTTTACTGCCAGTCTGCCTCCCTGCCAGTCTGCCTGTGTTAAAGCTTGCATTAGCATTTTCTTGGCACCATCCTGAAAAGCACAACATTTTATGAAATTCTTATTATTATTTGAATCCATGTGATTAATACATTGTTCTATTGAGATCAAAATTCAGTTTATGGAAATAACTAAATATGAAAAAAACAGAACCCTCAACCTTAACTGGACAGTGAAAGTACTTATAGCCTTCTAGGATTTCTCAAACACAGCACACAAAATGTCCTGTACAACAACTCTGAAAATGAGTGGAACTTTCACCTCACTCTTATCAAACCAAAACCAATCATGTGGTAGTTCAATGAAACAAAGCTTTGGTTGGAATTGATTACAAGTTTAGTTTTGCAAAGCGATACAAGCATTGGCAATGATTCAAATAAACTGCTTGGAAAACTTGCTGTAAGTTCCACAGCGTTGTTATTAAATGTAACATTGTAGTCACCGTTTCCCTTTCACTTCCTGTTTGTTTACTAGTTACAATTGGTCCTAATGGGGCCTTCCAGTTGGCCAGCCCCAGCTCAGAGGGCCTCCAGGGATTACAGACTCTCACCATGTCTAACTCGGGGCAGCAGCAGGGCACTACCATCCTACAGTATGCCCAAACACCCGACGGACAGCAGATACTCATGCCCAGCAACCAGGTGGTCGTACAGGGTGAGTATGGCTTCATGACTTATGGTAAGCTTTGAGATGATACCACAAGATGTAATTACCGTCATGTGTCAGTTTTCTCAATGCAGCCTCTGAAGTAGAGAAGCCCTAACTGACAGCTTTGACTGGTCTCCTCCCCCTTTAGGTGCAGGAGGAGAGATGCAGACATACCAGATCCGGACTGCGCCCACAGCACAACAGACCGTGGTTATGACGTCCCCTGTGGGAATGTCTGAGCCAAAGAGTGGTGACCCTACCATGAAGCGAGAGATCCGCCTCGCCAAGAACAGGTGTGTGTAAATAAGGGTAGTCTGGCGGTCTGTCTGGCGGTCTGTCTGTCTGGCGGTCTGTCTGGCGGTCTGTCTGGCGGTCTGTCTGTCTGGCGGTCTGTCTGGCGGTCTGTCTGGCGGTCTGTCTGTCTGGCGGTCTGTCTGTCTGGCGGTCTGTCTGTCTGGCGGTCTGTCTGTCTG